>JBBPBX010003834.1:0-32124 GCA_038048925.1 Garcialebias charrua | reverse complement strand
GTGCATTTTTGAAGACATGTTAAGTGCAATTTGAAATAAGAAATATAAAATACGATAAAATACATTTTTGTGTTTATTTCATTCCTATTCAAGACACTTTGATAAGAATGACTATATATTTAATATAGGCGGATACAGTGTATCTATGTTTACAATTTTGGTTGGTGGTGTGCCTCGTGGTTTTTTCAATGAAAACACTGTGCCTTGGCTCAAAAAAGGTTGAAAAACACTGATATACAGCAGCAGGAGGGGTTTCCCAGGAGCTCTGTGTCTGTGCGGACTATGACACGTTTGTGCAGAAACAAACGTCCTGCAGCCATCTGACCGCTCGTCTACTGTTCGGCTTTGGCTGGAGTACGCCAGGGCCTTGAGTTTGTTGCAGCGCCTCAGACTGAAGAAGTCTTTTGGATAAAAGACGAAACATTTTAACAAAGAAGAATCCGTCCAGAGGACCTGACTCCACCTTGTTAGATTTACTACATAAAGTTTTCTTTCAGTTAATTTGCTTTGAGTTTTCATTAAACCAGGGGTGCTCACACTTTTTCAGCATTCAGGCTGATTGGTAACTCTAAATTGTTCCTAGGTGTGAGTGAGACAGGTCCCTCTTGTAAATGAGTCCCTGTGGCTCAACGAGGCTAGTCTGTATAAATAAAGGTTGAATGAATGAATGAATGAATGAATGAATGAATGGATGAATGAATGCGAGCTACTTATAAAACAACCAATTCAAAATGATCTACCCACTACAAAAATGCAAAACATATAATTATCTTCAAATGTATTAAGGATTCTTTTCATGTACAATGTATGTTGATGTACCTTGCATAACTGAATAAGCCAATATTGCACAACACATAATAAATCAGGGGTCACCAACGTGGTGCCCGCAGGGACCACATGAGGTGCCCGGGGGTGGTGACAGCAATATAGACTTATTTTATTTATTTAAAAAAAATGGTAGAAGCTGATCCCCACCCCCCTTCTTTATAAGAATCTGGTCTTTTACTTTAATAAATGTTAAAAAATCATTAGATATTTTTTACTTTATAATGTCATCTCTAAAAGCCCCCTCCAGCAAATCTAAAGTGGTCCACAGGCCACCAGTTGATAACCACAGTTGTAGCAGGTTGTTATGGCTCCGGACACGTTTAATTTAGTGAAGGAAGGCATAAAAATGTCTCTTTTGGTACGGAGAAATTTAATGTATACAGCGGTGCTTATGCATTTATGTTACAGACTGTCTGTGAACGCACCGCGAAAGTGTGTGACGCAAACGCGCGCGCTGCGGGACAAGAAAACGTGCAGAGAAGGGAGAGTAGTCAAGGAGTATGCTGGTGAAGATTCTCAGTCGTCCAGGACATGATAAAATCAAAAAAGGCGTTCAATACAGTACGTTCAATACAGGATCAACTGGAGTAGTCAAGGAGGTTATGCTGTATTAAAAGTGGCTCATATGATTTGAATAATAAAGCCACATCAACTCCCCAACAGTATGTTTCTAAGCGTGCAGAGAAACATCACAGCGTCACTCACCCGGAACGATGCTTCAGTGAGCGCCCGGAAGTCAAAGTCAAAGTCAAAGTCAACTTTATTGTCAGATCTGCAATATGTACTGTACAGGACATACACAGGACCGAAATTGCGTTTCTCTCAGTCCCTCGGTGCAACAGTAAACATCTAAACATTGAAACACTGAAACATATAATAATAGACATAAGCATAAAATAGTAAAACTAACACTGTCCTGAGTTTTTTTTTTTTTTGCATAGCGGTGCAAGAGCATGAAAATCCACACCAACTCTAAAACTAAAACATTAAACATTTAATGAACATAATACTGTCCTGAGTTTTTGCATACTAGCACAAAAAAAAGAGTATAAAAAGTATAACTAAAATAAACTAAAGGTTTCTAGCATTGACATTTGCAAAGTGGCAAAGCAGCGTATGAGTCAATGTACACAGTATATGTATGAGGTAGTAGTTGATGTTGTTATAGAGGCAAAAAGTGGCATATGCAGTAAGGCACGGAAGTTGGGTGAGTGAAAAATGACTGCTGGATTTTAATTCCTCCACCTTTCTCTTTCCCAGCTGGCTTTTCGGTGGGAATTCGATGTCGTATTTTCCATGAACAGTCCGAAATATGATAGTTTTTGCTTGTATGTTTTGCTGCGTTTCGCCTTCGTGCCGTTGTTTTTACGCATGAACGGTGACCTAAAGCTCGTCATCTGATTGGTTGCCCTGTATGTCAATCAAGCGACGGGATGTTTGATTGGCTGACAATTTTTTAATGTCACGCTGCGGGGAAAAAAATAAAAAAATAATAATGTCACGCTGCGATCGACCAGTAACACCTCCGCGATCGACCGGTAGATCGTGATCGACGTTATGAGCACCTCTGCATTAAACCCTCCTTTGTAAATATTTCCCCTGCAAAGTTATTTAAATTCTCATCACGATATCTGCAAAGTTATTTGCAGATATCGTGATGAGAATTTAGGATTTTTTTTTTTCTGCTGAATAGCCCAACGGTTCTACTTCTAGGTGGTTTGAAATCACAGTAGAAGGATTTATTTGACTATAATCAAGTCTTCTGAAAGCCTTTTTTTTAGCGCTTGACAACACAACACAGTTCAGTTAAAAAGACTAAAGCTGATTGTTTTTGCTCCCGTCAGACATACCTGTTAGTTTCCACATTGATGACTTTGATGCCCAGCATAGTCCCGTACAGGACAAAGTGTCCCGTCTCATCAAAGATAATATTTGTCAGTCGGACAGCATCCACCTTCTCAAGTTCCCTCTCCACAGCCATTCGCCTCCCAAACTCCATGTCGGGCAGCTGCTGCCTCATCTGCTGCAACTCTGTGAACATCTGACAAATAAAGCAGGTGTTAGAGATAAAAACTCAACAAATACTAAGCTGAGAAGGGTGGGTGGACTTACTGTTAAAGATTCATCAAACACTCGCATCAGTTTTCCAGTCAGGAAACGGAAAATCCTCACTTTCCTGTCAGAAGCTATGGTGGCCATTTTCTTCCCATCAGAGGAGAAGGCCAGACTGACAGGGTAGGTTTTATGTTTTGCAAACTCGTACAAATCAGTGTCTGTTTTGTACTCCCAGTCCACGTGCTTGGGGAATTTGAATTCATTGGGAAGGCCTGTCCAGTATTCAAGCATTCCTGCTTTGTCAGCCGACACAATGACTCTGAACTTGGGATTCAAGCGAATTTGGGACAGAGGACAAGCGTGCATTTTGTCAAATACATGGAGGGTCTCGTTGCTTCCTCTTCCATCATACACAAAGATCCTCCCTGTGGATTTTTCTGAGCAAGCCACAGTGCAAATAGCATCTCCAGGGTTGTATATCCATTCACACTGGCCTGGATGAAATCTACAAACACAGATGAGAACAGAGAATATCAATCAAATTACAATCCATAAGATAGAAATGGTTACTGTCTGCTGTGTACTTCATTTAAACCTACCCCAACTTCAGCATATTGATCATGTCAAAGTTGACCACGTCAAATACTTTCATGGCCTGATCATCGCCAACAGAGCAGAGAAGAGCGCCTTCAGCGCTGACAGCAATGCTTTCCAGAACACCTGTACACGACAGAGCAAAAACAGTAAATGCATTAAAAAAAAAACAGTTTTTCTCCTGTTGAGCTTAAGACATATAAACGCAGGTTATACCAAGATGGCTTCGAAAGTGTTTCACAAACTCTATTCCATGGTCCTCTTTCTTTTTCCAGAATTTGACATGGCCATCCTGGCTGGCGGTGATGACAAAGTCTGTCCTAAAACAGAGAGAAAGACAAGGTGCATTAGTTTTCAGTCAGCCAAGCTATGACCCAGGTGGAAGACAGGACAAATCATAGACAGATACAAAATATATGCATATTAATATGCATGTATGTATGCGCCTCTGAATATACACATGTGAATATACATATTTGTATATATAAGATAATCCCCGTGTCACAGCCAGCATGTTTCCAGTGTACATAGTGCACATAAGACTCCCTCAAATTGTTGCGTTTTTCATTGGCCCCCAGGGGTATTTCCCTCTGAATTTTTTGTTTGACATAACCAGGAAGTTACTCTTTCACTGTGTTTCTGATTGGCTGGATTCTGCAAACTTTTCACGCCATTCATGGGTGATGAAAATGTTGCTCCAGTTCAACAAGCTTAAAAAGCATGTCCGTGTTTACAGCACTGAAATCGAAGGTAGTAGACCACGCAAAATATAACATTTAACTAAATATTGACAATCATGACAACCTGATGCTGAGAATGAGGTGTTTGAAACCCTGAACATGATGACGCTTAATGCCCTGTCATGGCAAATGAAAAACAGCAAAACAGTTTTCTATAATCCCTGGATAATCTATTTTTTCCCCATCTAGTTTTAATGTTAGTGCCTATTTCATTTGCATGAAAGTCTTGGATTATACAGTTTACAGTTATCATTTAATTAGTAATGAATTTAGGTAGTCAATATAAAGAACATGTCATTTCCTACTTTGAGAAATTTCATCCAATTATCTTTTTTTATTAAGAAGAGAAGCATGTTTTCTAGACTACATTGGCCATAACTTCCTTATTTCTTCACCAACCCAGATCATCTTGGGTGTCAAACTCTTGTTTTATCAAACTCTACCCACATTGCTGTAAAAATAACAAACCATGGACTTCATGTCTCATCATCAACACGTTTGTTTCTGACACTGTGCAGTCACAGTAGAGACAGGGACTTGTGTATATTATTACTTACTTGGAACAAACTAAATGCGTGATAACATCTCTGTGCATGTAGCTCCGCTCGTACATGGCAGCTGATGGCAGATTGTCCAAGTAGACCCGTTCATATTCAAGAACTGGAGAAAATGAGACAAAAACAAGAAGTCAGTGCTGGTTAGCGCAGCTAGGACTGACAAACCAGTGAAACCAGTCGAGTTCAGCTCAGAGACCCAACCTTTTCGTTTCTTTGTCCTTGATGCTTCACTCGGCGTGGGTCCAACCCACTCTGCATCTTCTCCTTCCTCATCTACATCCAAGACATCGTGAGCTTTTCGCTTCAGCGCCACATTATTTTCATCCGCCGCCATTACTGCAAAGGCTGTGGTCCTTCCTCGGTTACGGTACTTCCGGTTCGTTCTGAAACTGTTTAGTTTAATTTGTATATAAAACAGAAATAAATCCGAGTCTTAAATTATATATCAGTTATTGTGATTTCATAATATAGAGCACAATTTAGACTTAAATTTAGAATTAAATTCAGTTTTACCTGAAACTTTTGAGGAACAAAATTCACATAGTTGTTTCTACGGGGACTGTTTTGACAGAACACTTGGACGAAACCAATGTTTCAAACTTTGGGGAGGCTCAACCTGCTTCACTTGTTTATTATTAGTAGTATTCCTAAAGATTGACACGCAAATGAACAAATTAAACTGAGTTAGTAAGTAATTTATAAAATTAAATAGTATGTTTTTACATTAAAAGACAAAAACAAATGTATATGTTTAGATACTCCGATGTAAACAACCCGCTAACATGGCAGGCTAACTGCTGAGAAAAGGAGAGTGTGAGATTTGTTTTATTTCGGAAAGCAGCAGTTGTTTTAAAGATTCATATTAATATTTTTGTGTGTGTTTTAGTGACGTCAAGAGTTTAAAGGTGTGAAATATAAGTTTGTTTACCCTTACTAAAAGCTCAGCTGCAAAATGAGCAACATATACATTCAAGAGCCACCAACAAGTGGAAAGGTGAGCACGTTTATTTCAATATATCTTTTATTAACATTTTTGACGAGATAATGTAATGTTTTATTTACCAGTAGAGTTATTAATTTTTTGTATGTTTTGCTAATAATATCGTGGTATATGGTAAAGAGGGTATGAAAGAGTAAAGAATTGTAGGAATATATTCGAGTGAATTTGCAGTTTTATGCCTATGTCTCATACAAAAGGATGGCAGCAAAGGAGGAAAGGTTTACAAGACAGTGGTGAGACCAGCTATGTTGTATGATTTGGAGACAGAGACGTAGACTAAAAGACAGGAGAAAGAACTGGAAGTGACAGAGCTGAAGAAGTTGATGGATAAGATTAGGAATGAGCTCATCAGAGGTACAGCACAGGTTGAACAACTGGGAGATAAAGTTAGAGACCAGACTGAGGTCAAGGAAGCTGCAGACTCATTGAATCTTCACTTTGTCAGTTTTCCATCCTGAGCAAACACAAAGGCAACAGTGGAAAGGAAAAACTCCCTTTTAACAGGAAGAAACCTCCATCAGAACCAGGCTCAGGACGAGCGGTCATCTGCTTTGACCAGCTGGATTGCCGGCTCTAACCTCTGTGCCGCCATTCCCCTATTTCTTCCTCAGGTCCTGATGAAGACTACAGCAGGGGACATTGACATTGAACTGTGGTCAAAGGAGGCTCCTAAAGCATGCAGAAACTTTGTGCAGCTCTGTATGGAAGGTAAGAATTTACCGCCGCGTAATTAAACTGATGTCAAAAACCCTTATGGTCCAAGAAAAATCACATCTATATGTGATTGTCTATATTTTAGATGCTTTGTTTGATGCATGTCAAAAGTTAAACCAGAAGTGGTTAAATCTGCCATACAGATGCCTGGACTGTGGCCCTTGATGCAAATAAAGCTCTTAGTAATGAGTTTAAAAAAAAAAGATGTACAGGTATTTGCTCAAAGTCAAGGAAGAGGGTAGGCACCCAGAGAAATATCATTTACACTAAGAACAACATTTAAAACAAAACCATATGCAAATGATGCATGGGATTTGGGAGAAAATCTTGAGTTTTGTCGTTGTATAATAACTGAAACCTCTGCAGCAATTATGTGACAAATGGAACAGTCTGATTAAAACGGGGAGAGAACACTGGGGAATCAGAGATTCTGTTGCAAAAATAATGAACAACAGCTGTTTATGTGAAATGCTTTCAAAACACCAGTACAGCTTCAGTTAACGTCTTTAGAGAAAAAAAGCAAACAATTATGTCAATAAAACGACATATTTCATCAGAGCCAAACAAAACACAAGTACCACACAACTGTATTAGACTGTGTTTTTACTCTATACTTTATTACTCTCAGATCTAGAGTGAATTTTGAGTTTTGGGCCCTTGAGGGTCCTAATCCTGCCTTGCTGTTGTTACGTTTATTCAGTTGGGGGTGCAGCTTTGTTCTTTCCTTCATGACACTATATTTGTGTATATACACTGCTCAAAAAAATAAAGGGAACACTCAAATAACACATCCTAGATCTGAATGAATGAAATATTCTCATTGAGTACTTTGGTCTGTAAAAAAGCTGAATGTGCTGACAACAAAATCACACAAAAATCATCAATAGAAATCAAATGTATTAACCAATGGAGGCTTGGATTTGGAGTCACACACAAAATTAAAGTGGAAAAACACACTACAGGCTGATCCAACTTTAATTTAATGTCCTTAAAACAAGTCTAAATGAGACTCAGTAGTGTGTGTGTGGCCTCCACGGGCCTGTATAATCTCCCGACAATGCCTGGGCATGCTCCTGATGAGACGGGGGATGTTCTCCTGAGGGATCTCTTCCCAGACCTGGATTAGAGCATCACCTAGCACCTGAACAGTCTGTGGTGCGATGTGGCCTTGGTGGATGGACCGAAGCATGATGTTCCAGATGTGCTCAATTGGATTCAGGTCTGGGGAATGGGTAGGGAGTCCATAACATCAATGCCTTCATCATGCAAGAACTGCTGACACTTCAGTCTAACATTGTCATGCATAAGAAGGAACCCAGAGCCCACTGCACTAGCATACGGTCTCACAATGGGTCTGAGGATCTCATCCTGGTACCTTATGGCAGTCAGGGCACCTCTGGCTAGCACATGGAGGACTGTGTGGCCATCCAAATAAATGCATCGCCACACCATGACTGACCCACCATGAAACTGGTCATGCTGGAGGATGTTGCAGGCAGCAGAATGTTCTCCATGGTGTCTCCAGACTCTGTCACATGTGCTCAGTGGGAACCTGCTTTCATCTGTGACTAGCACAGGGCGCCAATGGCGAATCTGCCAACTTTAGTGTTCCCTAGCAAACGCCAATCGTCCTGCACAGTGTTGGGCTGTGAGCACAGGCCCTATATGTGGACGTCGGGCCCTCATACCACCCTCATGGAGTCTATTTCTGACAGTTTGAGTGGAAACATGCACATTAGTGGCCTGCTGGAGGTCATTTTGTAGGGCCCTGGCAGTGGACCTCCTGCTCCTCCTTGCACAAAGGACGAGGTAGCGGTCCTGCTGCTGGGTTGTAGACCTCCTATGTCCCCCTCCATGACTCCTGGTGTACTGGTCTGTCTCCTGAACCTATTCCATGCTCTGGACTCTGTGCTGAGAGACACAGCAAATCTTCTTGCCACCGCTCACATTGATGTTCCATCTTGGATTAGCTGCACTATTTGAGCAACTTCAGTGGGTTGTAACAAACACCTCATGATGCCTCTACGCATGAGAGCACTGACAAAATGAAAAAGTGACTAAAAGTTCAACCAGAAAGGGTGAGAACAGAGAAAAGACATGTGGTCACCACCTGCAGAATCACTCTTTTGTAGAGGTTGTCTTGTTAATTGCCTCTCATTCCACCTGTTGTGTTCCATTTGCACAGCAGCAGGTGAAACTGATTCACAATAAGTGTTACTTCCTAACTGGTGACACTGATTCTACAAAGGTGTGACTGGTTACATTGTTTTGTTTAGGTGTTCCCTTTACAGTATTATTATTATTTTTGCAGTATATTTAGTACATTTGTTGTTTTTAAGGAAGATTACCGGTAATGTTCTTTAAATTGATAAAGTCATTTGATGGATCAGATCACTTTTGATTTGATCACTTACTTTGATCAGATTTAGTCGGGGAGTGTTTCTTGATGCCAAACTGTAACCACATAGAAAATATTGCAGAAAAGTTCATATTGGCGGTCACTTCATTCTTTCATCATCATAATCATCAGTCGTTGTCATTTTCTACACAGCTTGATGTCTAATGTTACAAATGGTAATTATTTGAGTAAAACAAACTCTTAAAGGTGCAGTTGCTGCTGATTGTTGTATAATTTAATGATCCTATCATCAACTCATTAAATAATTAAGCCACACAAGGGAACTAGAAGATCTTTATGACCCAGGTTTATTCTTGTAAGAGGAGCAGTGTTGAAATACAAGCATCAATTTGCATCAAAGACCGGTGGCCCTCACCCCGATAGTCGCTAAATGTTTTGAGAAACTGGTCATGTCCCACATCAAGGCAACCGTCAACATCAATGAGGACCCTCATCAATACGCATACCGTGAGAACCGATCAACAGAGGACGCCATTTCTTCCGTGGTCCACACTGCTCTCACCCACCTGGATCAGAAGGACTCATACGTGCGTCTGCTCTTTGTGGACTTCACATCTGCCTTCAACACCATGATCCCCCAAACTCTGATAGACAAACTATCTACACTTGGACTAAGCCCCTCTATTTGTAACTGGGTACTAGACTTCTTAACAGACAGACCACAGTCCGTGAAGATCCACAACTTCTCCTCCTCCACCATAACCCTCAGCACTGGCTCTCCTCAGGGATGTGTGCTGAGCCCCCTTCTGTTCACTCTGCTCACATATGATTGTACAGCCACACTTCCAGGCTGTCATATTGTTAAGTTTGCAGATGATACAGCGGTGGTGGGATGCATCACAAACAATGATGAGTCCAGCTACAGACAGGAGGTGGAACATCTGGAGAGCTGGTGCAAAGAGAACAATCTTCACATGAATGTGAAGAAGACAAAGGAGATGATTGTGGACTTCAGAAGGAACAAACACACCCATGCCCCACTGGTAATAGGTGGGTCTGCAGTGGAAGTGGTCTCCAGCTACAAATACCTGGGTGTACACCTGAATGATAACCTCAGCTGGAGCAACAACACCACCAGCCTGATCAAGAAAGGTCATCAGAGACTCTACTTCCTCAGACGGCTGAGACGAGCCGGTCTGAGCAGCCCAGTTCTCACCTCGTTCTACAGGTGTGCAGTGGAGAGCATCCTGTGCTCCAGCATCAACGTGTGGCATGGAGGCTGCACAGTTGAAGAGAGGAAAGCTCTGCAGAGAGTGGTGAAGGCTGCACAGAAGTCTGTTGGAGTCAGTCTCCCCACCATCACAGACATTTACACCTCTAGATGCAGGAAAAGAGCCACCTGTATCATGAAAGACCTCACTCATCCAGCACACTCACTCTTTGCCCCACTCCCCTCAGGACGGAGGTTGAGGAGCATCAAGTGTAGAACCACTAGACTGAGGAACAGCTTCTACCCTGAGGCTGTTAGACTCATGAATAAATAAAAATAAAATTAAAATAAACACTGCAAAATATCACATCATGGTGATGCTGATATGTTTTCTTGTTGCTGTGTTCATCTGTGACCATCTGTGACCATCTGCTCATACAAACTCATGTTCGTGCTGCTGTTTATTCCCACTATATTAGGCTTAGTGTATTACTAGTTGATGTTTTTCTTAGTTAGTTCTCGATGTTATTACTGTTTTTCTCTTTCATTTGTTGTTGGATGTAACTGGGACCTCGTGTACATAATCTCGTTTTCATCTCATGTACCACATGCGGTGCAAATGACAATAAAGACTCTCTGACTCTCTGACTCTGACTCTGACTCTGACAATTTGTTACATGTTGCTTCGTCTCCCAGGTCTGCTCACAGGCAGTATAAAGAAGTGTATTTTTATACTTGTTATCAGACAAAGGTGAGGTCAAGACAACTCTGCTTTCCAGCTTAGGGCCTTGATGTTTATCAGGGGTGCAGGCTCCACTTTGCAAAGACAAAACAACTCCTCCTAACACATGGTTCTTTAACATTTGACATTAGAGTCAGAGTCAGAGTCAGAGTCAGAGAGAATTTATTGTCATTTGCACCGCATGTAGTACATGTGTTGAAAACGAGATTATGTACACAGGGTCCCAGTTACATCCAACAACAAATGCAAGAGAAATACAATAATAACATCTAGGATTAACTAAGAGAGACATCACATCAGCTAGTAATACACTAAGCCCTAATGTAGTAGAAAAACATCATTATAAACAGCAGCACGAACATGAGCAGATGGTCACAGATGAACGCAGCAACAAGAAACAGATGGTCACAGATGAACGCAGCAACAAGAAACAGATCAGTACAGTATCAGTATGATGTGACATTTTGCAGTGTTTATTCTTATTATTTATTTATTCATGAGTCTGACAGCCTCAGGGTAGAAGCTGTTTCTCAGTCTAGTGGTTCTACATTTGATGCTCCTCAACCTCCGTCCCGAGGGGAGTGGTGCAAAGAGTGAGTGTGCTGGGTGAGTGAGGTCTTTCATGATGCAGGTGGCTCTTTTTCTGCATCTGGAGGTGTAAATGTCTGTGATGGTGGGGAGACTGACTCCCACAGACTTCTGTGCAGCCTTCACCACTCTCTGCTAATTAGTAACTACCGTAAGTGAAAAACATCCATGACCTTTACATCCCCCCATCACTGATCATGAACAGAGTTATGGATTTTTATTTTATTTTTTAGAAACTTGTTTTTGAGAATTATTTTGAAAGAACAAGGCTTTAAGATAAAGTTTGTCTAATTGCTTTTAAATATTTCTCCATACTTTAGGTTATTATGATGGCACAATTTTCCACAGAGTGGTGCAAGATTTTATCATTCAAGGGGGAGATCCATCTGGAACAGGGCTAGGCGGAGAGTCCATCTACGGCCGTCCTTTCAAAGTAAAACTTCTTTACCTCTTTTTTTTTTTCAATCTACATACCGGTATATAATTTTAATTATTGGTGTTAAATAACACACAACCAAAAATAAAACCGTAAAAAGCAAACATAACAGAAACTGCAGTGCAGTTCTTGTTAAAACTCCTTGTTTTTTCCAGGATGAGTTTCATTCCAGGCTGCGCTTCATCCGGAGGGGGTTGGTTGCCATGGCAAACGCTGGCTCACATGACAATGGGAGTCAGTTTTTCTTCACGTTGGCGCGAGCAGATGAGCTCAATAACAAGCACACAATATTTGGAAAGGTAAATGTGAATAGATGGAGATTTTTATTGTCCATATAAACTAGAGTTCCTCGTGTGTCAGACCACAGTCTGGCTCCAGACACACATGAAGTCTGGACCCCAGCTGGTTGTTCTGTTTCAATTATGATCTTCCATCCATCCATTATCTTTACCTGCTTCTTCCTTTCTGGGTCATGAGGGGTCACTGGTGTCCATGTCCAGCAGTCACTGTGTGAGAGGCAGGGGACACCCTGGACAGGTCTCCAGTCCATCACAGGGACACAGAGAGACAAACGAGACAAACTATCACTCACACCTAGAGACAATTTAGAGTTACCAATCAGACTAACATGCATGTTTTTGGTTTGTGGGAGGAAACTGGAGAAAACCCATGCATGCACGGAGAGAACATGGAAACTACCCAGAAAGGCCCTGACGGGGGTAGAATCCGACAACCTTCTCACTGAGAGGCACCAGCTAGGTTCTGTTCTGCATTTATGATTCAATGCAACAAAATAAACACATTTAAAGTGTAACAGATCATTGTAATACTTGGTTTATTTACATAATAACTGTAATCGCTGCATGTCCGGCCCCTGAGCTGTTGCCTTTCAGTACCTGTGGCCTCCTGAGCAGTTTAGTTGAACAGCCCTGGTACAGACCTTTGCTGGAGAAACATTTATTTAGGCAGACCTCAAGCAGGTTTGCTGTAGTACCCCATGATGGAGTGAAAAAGGCAAACTGGAAATGCTGTCTGTCCAGCTGTGCATGTTGTGAGCATGATAACTTCAATGGAGTGAAAAAGGCAAACTGGAAATGCTGTCTGTCCAGCTGTGCATGTTGTGAGCATGATAACTTCAAAAAAATAACAAGGGAAAATAAGTGAGGTACTGACTTGTGTTACCACAAGTCTTTTGGACGAAAGACGAAACGTTTCTACAATTTTTTTGCTTTGTTTTGTTTTTTGAATGTCCAGAGGACCAGACTTAGCTTTTTTGGACTCATCTCCACAGTGTGAGTGAGGGATTTAAATCTAGTGATGGTGGGGACATCAACGTCCCTCTACTTCTTTTAAAACTGCTTCAGTATTTAATAAATATTTCTGTTGTTAGTATTAACACGTGCTAAAATTCACTGAACAAAATGTTTTTTCCTCCTCGTTCAGGTTACAGGTATGTCCCCGATTTACGAGCGAGATCCGTCACAACGAGGCGCTCGTAAACCGGAAATCTCGTAATTTGGAACGGCCGCCATTTCTCTCGTAAACCCGGAAATCCGCTCGTAAATTGGAACGGTTTTCGCTAGCGCACCTAAAAACACTCTATTTTCATCTAAAAACTACTTTTGAGTGCATAAAAATGATCGGAAACGTGTGTTTATATGCTTAACTAGCTAACTGTAGTGAAAAAACACATGAAAACTCAGTATTTTTTTCGTTTTTTCCAAAAATTCGCAGCTCGTAAGTCTGGAACCTCGCAGATCAGAGCGCTCGTAATTCGGGGACTACCTGTATTTCAGTTTAGTATACTGTATTTAGTATCTTTGTTGTCTCTCCTTTAACAGGCACAGAAAATGAATAAAATGCAGACTTAGCATTTTGCACACCATATACAGTACAGGCACGGTGATGTGTTTCTATAACAGGAATTGATAGAGGATATATATTACCAGTAACTTTTTGAAGGGGAATTATTTTTGTTGTGAAACAGTTAATGTCTTCCCCTTCTGACATAAAACTGCAGCACCAGGGGGAACAAGGGAAATTAGAAGAAATGGGATCCAGCCTTACCCCAGCCCACTACCTCTGAATCTCAAAAATGTACTGATCAGTCCTTGTACCCCTTTCCCATTCCTTTAAGGAAGCATTTTTAGGATTACTCTCATGACTAGTGCCCCTTTTCCATTCGCTCGGCGCAGATCAGATCAGATTGGTTCAGTTCAGATCAGCTCACGTGTGGTTGTGTTTCCATTACACTTCTGTACCCGTTGTGTGGGCGGGGTCCAGCAAAAACAATAAGAAAAAGTACGCTCCGGTGTTATGCGGGCCGAAAAGAAAATGGAGGATTCGTTGTTTTGAAAAGACTCAACAGACTCCTCCCCACAGACTCCTCCCCCGACCAATCAGTGACAGACAGTGTTTCTGACGTGACGGCGTGGATTGCTTGGACCCTCAAGAGAAACAGGGCCAGAATTGTCAGGTAACGCGGCTCGGAAGTCTGGTGGAAAATACCTGCAGCACGGGTCTAGCCCGAAATATCCGACCCGCGCCGAGCGAGTGGAAAAGGGGCATAACACTAACCGGATTCAAGTGCCATCCATCCATTATCTTCCACTTATTCCGAAGTCAGCTCACAGGGGCAGCAGCTTAAGCAGGGAGGCCCAGACATCTCTTTCCACAGCCAGCTCTTCTGGGAGGACCCCCAGGTGTTCCCAGGCCAACTACTACTGTATAGTCTTTCCATCGTGTCCTGGGTCTTCTCAGAAGTCTTCTCCCAGTTGGACATGCCCGAAGCACTTCAAGTGCCTGAATTTATTATTATTGTTATTATTATTGTTATTTTTATTTTTTTTCTTGTTCTAATCATGCTTTCTTAACTGGCTTTTGTGTTTTCCAATGTACAAGAGAATGATGTGTGTGAGAAATGAGCACTGTGCTTCATACGCTGTTGAGTCCTGTGTGAGAGTTATCAACCAAGTCATACACATTTAGATCTGTATGCCTCTTTGGAAACTGCCTTTTGTCGTCGTTGTTGTCCACTGTTGTTATCACTCTGTTAAAATCAGGTCTCTTTGTAAATGAATCCCCGAGGCTCAATGGGATTAACCTGTTTAAATAAAGGTTGAATGAATGAAAAGAATCAACCAGGTCCAAGCATGACAACTAATTATTTCCTTGCTTAGACCCTCCCCAAAACACACACAAATGTAAAAAAAAACAAAAAACCATTTGGTTAAGCAGGACACCATGCTTTGGTCTTTTATTTTCCCATTGAAAAGAAAGCTTAGGGCTTAGGGCCCTCTGGCTCTGTGTTTATCACTTTTCATCGGACGTTCAAACATTCAAGCCCCTCAAAAGCTGGAGACATGCTATCTTTACACACCAACTTTGAGCAGCAGTGAAACAAAAAGGTAGAAAGAGACTGTGTAAAGATACAATGCTACGTATTTGGGCAAGAGGGAAAACAATGACAGGAGCACAAAGAGAGAAGACGAAAAAGGTATGCGGTCTGAGGTGCGTGTGATAACCTGTCATAAGTGGCTTCAAACACCAAGTCAAAACTTCTCCGAGAGCTCACACGGTGTTTGGAGTGTCAGGGAAAAACAAGCTGGTTCGAGGGCATTGTCAAGGAATATCACATCTAGGTGCCTGCATACATCGTTTCAAGGTGAGACGGGGGTTTAAAGTCAGGAGTTTACGTTGCTGAGATAGTGGGAGGATAAACAGGAAAATCTCATGTTCTCATGTTTTTTCCACAACACACCCACCAAAACCTTTGCTAATACAGACATACAGTAACAAAGAGATNAGTTGGACATGCCCGAAGCACTTCAAGTGCCTGAATTTATTATTATTGTTATTATTATTGTTATTTTTATTTTTTTTCTTGTTCTAATCATGCTTTCTTAACTGGCTTTTGTGTTTTCCAATGTACAAGAGAATGATGTGTGTGAGAAATGAGCACTGTGCTTCATACGCTGTTGAGTCCTGTGTGAGAGTTATCAACCAAGTCATACACATTTAGATCTGTATGCCTCTTTGGAAACTGCCTTTTGTCGTCGTTGTTGTCCACTGTTGTTATCACTCTGTTAAAATCAGGTCTCTTTGTAAATGAATCCCCGAGGCTCAATGGGATTAACCTGTTTAAATAAAGGTTGAATGAATGAAAAGAATCAACCAGGTCCAAGCATGACAACTAATTATTTCCTTGCTTAGACCCTCCCCAAAACACACACAAATGTAAAAAAAAACAAAAAACCATTTGGTTAAGCAGGACACCATGCTTTGGTCTTTTATTTTCCCATTGAAAAGAAAGCTTAGGGCTTAGGGCCCTCTGGCTCTGTGTTTATCACTTTTCATCGGACGTTCAAACATTCAAGCCCCTCAAAAGCTGGAGACATGCTATCTTTACACACCAACTTTGAGCAGCAGTGAAACAAAAAGGTAGAAAGAGACTGTGTAAAGATACAATGCTACGTATTTGGGCAAGAGGGAAAACAATGACAGGAGCACAAAGAGAGAAGACGAAAAAGGTATGCGGTCTGAGGTGCGTGTGATAACCTGTCATAAGTGGCTTCAAACACCAAGTCAAAACTTCTCCGAGAGCTCACACGGTGTTTGGAGTGTCAGGGAAAAACAAGCTGGTTCGAGGGCATTGTCAAGGAATATCACATCTAGGTGCCTGCATACATCGTTTCAAGGTGAGACGGGGGTTTAAAGTCAGGAGTTTACGTTGCTGAGATAGTGGGAGGATAAACAGGAAAATCTCATGTTCTCATGTTTTTTCCACAACACACCCACCAAAACCTTTGCTAATACAGACATACAGTAACAAAGAGATGTTTTTCTCTGGTGTTCACACGTCTCACTCTTCTTTTTACAAAGTAATTTATCCAATCTGCAGAACTCCTGAGTATATTTTCTTACCATTACCATACCATACCATTTTATTTATAAAGCACTTTAAACAGGAACAAGTCCACACAAAGTGCTGGACAAACAAACACGCAAAAGGCAACACAGACAATGAGGTACAACACGAAAAACATAAAAAACATTGCAGATCATAAATAAAACGATCCAATACAAATCAGCTGGCATTGAAAGCGATGGAGTAGTAGTGAGTTTTTAACCGGGATTTGAAAACCTTGCTTTTCTTGCTTTGTGATGTGCATTCAAGTCAGCCCATATTATTCCACTGTCAGTTTAAGTATGCCACAAGCATCAAAGTTCATGCTCAAGAATCCAGGTGAAAAATCTGAGAAAGTTCAGTCAGGTCATCTGGACAGTTTCTTTTTTTGTTTGTTGTTGAGACATTTCATCCTTCATCCAAAGGACTTCATCAGTCTGAGGAGCCACAACAAACTCAGTCCCACAAGCAGCACACTCACAAAGTCGACCAACCAGTTTGCTGGTGATAAGATGGTTTCTGGGGTCCACCCTCTCCCCCCTCGACTCCTCTGAGGAAGCCATAGCCATAGTGGTTCAAAACATCAAAGTTCATGCTCAATAATACAGGGAGAAAATCCAACAAAGTTCAGTCAGGTCATCTGGATGTTTTTTTTTTTTGTTGAGATGTTTCATCCTTCATCCACAAGCATTTAGGAGTCGAATTTACGATTTTTTTATACAGGTAGTCCTCGACTTACAACGGTCTCGAGTTATGACGTTTCGCGGTTACAACGCATCTCCCATAAAAATAAAATAAAATAAATTAAACATTTATTTTGAAAATTTATTTTGAAAAGCCGAGTTACGCAGTTTCCGGTTTTACGTAGTAAACGTAGCTGCGGAGGAATTCTGACCTGTACTCTCTAAAAAAGCTAAGTCTGGTCCTCTGGACATTCAAAAAACAAAACGAAACTGTACTGTGAACGTGGTTTTACGTCGTAAACGAATACGGAGGATGGACCGAGCTGGACGGCGGTTTTACGTCGTAAACGAATGGAGAATACGGAGGAGGGACGGAGGAAACTGCTTCACCAAAGTCAAGTCAAAGTCAAAATCAACTTTATTGTCAGAACTGCAATATGTACAGGACATACACAGGACCGAAATTGCGTTTCTCTCAGTCCCTCGGTGCAACAGTAACCATCTAAACACTAAACACTAAAACATTTAATAAACATAAGCATAAAATAGTAAAAGTGTAACACTGTCCTGAGTTTTTTCATAATAGTATAAAAGTATGAAAATTTACACCAACACTGAAACACCAAACACCCCTAAAACACCAAACACCCAATGAACATAAGCATAAAATGAAATAATAAAAGTGTAATACTGTCCTGAGTTTTTGCATAGTAGTATAAAAAGTATAAAAAGTATATCTATAAAATAAACTGAAGGTTCTAGCATTGACATTTGCAAAGAGTGGCACAGCAGCATATAAGTTAATGTACACAGTATATGTATGAGGTAGTTGATGTTGGTATATAGGCAAAGTGGCATATGCAGTGAGGCACATAAGGCACATTTGGCATCCTTAGATAAGGCTAGTCAGAGAATGCTGTATATGTATCTGCAGTAGTGTAGATAAAAGTAGTGTAAATGTAAACAGTAGTAATAAATGTAAAGCAGTAGTAATAAATGTAAACCGTATTAATAAATGTAAACAGTGAATGTAAACAGTAGTATGACTATAGGCAGTAATGTAATACAAACATTAGTGCAAATATGAGAAGTAGTGCAAACTGAATGAACACATGACCGAGAGTTTAGTGAATAACCCGTTTGATGACACAGAGTCCAGTGTTAAAAACTTTGTGTTGAGTGGTAATGTGTGAGAAAGTTTTTTGTGTTAAGGCAGTTCAAATGGGAGGGGAGGCAGAGCAGGCAGAGTGTTTAGCATTCTGACTGCCTGATGAACAGAGCTGTCTCTCAGTCTACTGGTACGAGCCTGGAGACTCCTCAGTCTCCTCCCTGATGGCAGCAGTCTAAAGCGGCTGTGTAGTGGGTGTGTGGGATCACCTGCCATGCAGTGGGCTTTCCGAGTGAGGCGTTTGCTGTGTAAGTCCTGCAGTGAGGGCAAGGAGGTGCCGACGATCTTCTCAGCTGCTCTCACGATGCGCTGGAGGCTCTTGCGGCATGATGCAGTACATGCACCAAACCACACCGTGATGCAGCTGGTCAGGACACTTTCTATGGCACCCCTGTAGAAGGTGCACATGATGGGGGTTGAAGCTCCAGCCCTTTTCAGCTTGCGGAGAAAGTAGAGGCGCTGGTGAGCCTTCTTGGCCAGTGCTGCAGTGTTCCTGCTCCAGGACAGGTCCTTCGAGACGTGCACTCCCAGGAACTTGGTGCTGTCCACTCTCTCCACTGCGGTGCTGTTGATGGTCAGAGGGGCATGTTGTGCATCCCTCTTCCTGAAGTCCACGACAATCTCCTTTGTCTTCTCCACGTTGAGAGTGAGATTGTTGTGTCCGCACCACAAGGCCAAGCGGCTCACCTCGTTCCTGTAGTCCGTCTCATCGTTGTTGCTGATGAGACCTACCACTGTTGTGTCGTCCGCAAACTTGATGAAGTGGTTGGAGCTGTACGATGGTGTGCAGTCGTGTGTTAGCAGGGTGAATAGAAGGGGGCTCAGCACACATCCTTGTGGGGCCCCTGTGTTCAATGTGATGGTGCTAGATGTGTTACTCCCGATCCGTACTGTCTGTGGTCTCCCGGTCAGGAAGTCTAGCAGCCAGTTACACATTGAGGTGTTCAGCCCCAGACTGTCCAGTTTATGGATGAGCTGTTGGGGGATGATGGTGTTGAATGCCGAGCTGAAGTCGATGAACAGCATTCTAACATAAGAGTCCTTCGTGTCCAGATGTGTGAGAGCTGTGTGGAGGGCAGAGGAGATGGCATCGTCGGTTGAGCGATTAGGTCGGTATGCAAATTGGAAGGGATCCAGGGAGGCAGGGAGGACAGATGTGATGCTTTTCATGACTAGCCGTTCAAAGCACTTCATCAGGATGGGGGTGAGTGCTACTGGGCGATAGTCATTGAGGCATGCGGGCGTTGCCTTCTTTGGGACAGGGATGATGGTGGTGGCTTTGAAACAGGTGGGGACGATGGCCTGGCTCAGTGAGATGTTAAAGATGTCCGTGAAGACCGCTGCGAGTTCCCCTGCACAGTCCTTCAGCACACGACCAGGTATGTTGTCAGGACCAGAGGCCTTCCGGGCGTTAATCTTGATAAATGATCGCCTTACGCTGTCTGAGGACAGCGCCAGCACCTGGCCATCAGGAGAGGGGGGGAGTTTATGTGCAGGTGTGCTGTTACTTGCCTCAAACCGAGCAAAGAACTCATTCAGTTCATTCAGCGTAGAGGTTGAGCTGTCACAGGTCTGGGGGGGTGGTTTGTAGTTTGTGATGGTCTGTATTCCCTGCCACAGACTGCGTGTATCCTTGCTGTCCTTGAAACGGTGAGCTATTTTCCTGGAATACTGCTCCTTGGCCTTTCTGATGCCCAGATCCAGGTTCTTTCTGGCTGCCCTCAGGCCCACCTGATCTCCCGCTTTGAAGGCAGCATTCCTGGCTCTCAGGAGTCTGTAAACCTCAGCTGTCAGCCATGGCTTCTGATTAGCCCGAACAGTGATGGTCTTGAGGTTAGTTACATCATCAATGCACTTGGTGATGTATGAACATACAGTGTCTGAGTACTCCTGGAGACATAAGTTGTTGTTTGTGGTAGCAGCTTCTTTGAACATACCCCAATCTGTGGTGTCAAAACAGTCCTGGAGTGCCTCTGAAGACCCCTCTGGCCACACTCGTATCTGCTTGCGGACTGGTTTTGTGACTTTCACCAGTGGCCTGTATGCTGGCTTTAGCATAACACAGATATGGTCAGAAGCACCAATGTGGGGGAGGGGGAGGGCTCTGTAGGCATTTTTCATGGTGGTGTAAACTTGGTCCAGTGTATTGTTTCCTCTTGTTGCAAAGTTTATGTTTCTGTATGTTTTTGGAAATACACTCTTTAAATCTGCTTGGTTGAAATCACCAGCCGTGATGAGAAAAGCATCAGGATGGGCTGTTTGCTGCTCACTGATGTGCAGATATAGTTCATTCAGAGCCTCACTTCTAACTTTGCTGTTGGAGCTTGGAGGGATATATACAGCAACAATCATAACAGCTGTAAATTCCCTCGGTAAATAAAACGGTCTGCATTTAATAGTCATAAACTCCACTAAAGGTGAGCAGTGTTTGTGGACCACAGCAGCATCCAGGCACCATGCTTTGTTGATGTAAACACACAGCCCCCCTCCCCGTGTCTTACCTCCCTCGAGGGTTCGGTCTGCTCTGTAGCATGTTAGCTGCCCTAGCTGAACAGCATGGTCCGGAACGTTGTTGTTGAGCCACGTTTCCGTGAATACAAACACACAGCAGTCTCTCACAGTCTTTTGTGTCGTTCGTAGCAGGCGTATATAATCCAGTTTATTGTCCAAGGAGCGCACGTTAGCCAAAACCATGGATGGGATCGCCGGTTTGTGTGGGCTAGCTGCTAGCCTAGCTCTGATACCTCCGCGTTTACCTCGCTTCTGTTTCCTGTCACGCCGCTTGTCGCGTTTCCAATGCGGGCGCGATGGAGGGAGGCTCGGTGCTGGCTCCCAGAGCAGGTCACAGTCACTCCGCTTGTTGCGCTTCCACTGCGGGCGCGATGACGCGAGGCTCGGTGCTGGCTCCCAGAGCAGGTCACAGTCACTCCGCTTGTTGCGCTTCCACTACGGGCGCGATGAAGCGAGGCTCGGGGCTGGCTTCCAGAGCAGGCCACAGTTCCGTAGCTTCTCCTGGAGTTCGCTGTTTATACCCAAATGAGCGGTTTTTCCAACATCAATCAGGAATTCACGGCTGTACTTGCGTTCTGAACACGTAGACATGACGGAGACGTGACGGCACATTGCGGCATGCAGGACAAAGACAAAAACACCGTGTTCTCGGGAGAGAGAGAAGCCGCAGCGAGTGCTCGCACCGCCATCTTGGTTACCGGGGCAACCAGCATTCCAGTAGGAAATTAACTTTTTTTCCCTTCATTATGGCTCCCAAATGTAAATCAAAAAAGGCGTTCAATACAGAACAACTGGACTTTATTTGTAACAGAAGACTTGTGAATTAGACTAACAAGACTTTGACAGGTCCCTGCTATCAATGTGTGAGGTTTGTTTTGTCAATTTACATACAGTAGGATGTGTGTGTGTTTCCTGTAAGGTCTGCTTTCACACCCTGAACTTTGAATGGGTCACAGGCACGTGTTATCCCAAGTATGTGTGTGTGTTAGCTTCCAATTTACATATGTTGGTGCGTGTCAGTGGATCAGCCTGTATAACTTTGCTCGCTTTCACATTTTCCTCACTTGAATTGATAAAGCTCCCCGGATGGGAAGCGAAACGTCTTCTGTTACAAATAAAGTCCAGTTGTTCTGTATTGAACGCCTTTTTTGATTCATCATGTCCTGGACGACTGAGAATCTTCACCAGCATACTCCCAAATGTAAGTGTTTTTTGACAATTATGTAGGATACTGTGTTAGGATAGGCCAAGTGCTTGGTAAAATACAGTACTGTACGTATAAGGTGCAGTATGTATGTTCTGACTTACGTCGAAATTCGGTTTACGCCGCCGCGTAGGAACGGATCTCGGTCGTAAGTCGAGGACTACCTGTATGTTTTTAATGATTTAAAAAAAAAAGTGTCATACAAAAACAAGACATATTTCTGCTAAACCCTAGATTCCCACATTCTCCAATGCAGTGAATGCCTCCAAAGCCTTTCAGTAAATGATTCTGTCACACTTCTGTGTGAATTAAAGACCCCAGTTTTATTATTTTAGCTTAATCCAGCATGAATGAAAGGCCACCTGTTTATCTGGATGTGAATGTGATTCTAAAAGAATGAGAGCATCACTCTGTGAAAGGCCACAGTCTTTTAACTTGTGGTGTTGACATATTGCTCACAGATGTGCTTAAAAAAAGCAAGTTTTGTTTTTATATATTTTTGCATTTGTTTGACAAATGTACAGGCGTCTATGGGGGGGTAATAAGACTTATAGCAGCTGTGTTGATGTCATGATGGCACTGCACGACGCTGACATTTAGTGAGTCATCTCAGCCTGAAATGACCGCCGTAGTCCACTTTCATGGTACGGAAAGAGAGCTCGAGGAGCTCAGAGGCTCCAGTGTGTTTGTACAGAACAAACCCCTCACTGTCGCTAAAGTTGATTTTTCTTTCTGATTTTTGTAAAAATTCAGTGCACTGAACAAGAATAGGGAAAATATTGCATTGGTCATTTTTATTTGAATAAATTTCCAGCTGCTGTAACACAGCTTTAGCAATCTTTATTCATCCCTGAATGAATAATTTGAAATTATTAGCTAGAACTGACATAAAGCAGCTTTAATCTTCAAAACCATTATGAAAAAACTTAAAACTGTAATCCAACAGCCATGCTTTTACCATCAGTGGTGTTTTCTAAAGCCTCTCAAAAATCCTCAGCACTTCCACTCTGTGTTTTCCCATGTCTCTGCCAGAGTCAGATATGGGACATGGTGGTTCCCCCTGCTGTTGTCAAATATACTTTCAGGCTACTGAACATCCACATCCAGGCAGGACACTGCACTGTCTGGTAAAGTTTGCTGCACACCGTATTATGCAAACCCTGCCATATGTTAGCCTCTGACCACAAAACAGTAAAAAAAAAAGGGGCTTGGCCTTTATGTTATGTTATTAATGAGCACTGTGAACCCACCAAATAATTATCCCCTGCAGTTTCCTCCAAAACTTAGATTTACAGCCCTCCAGTGAGGTTTATAAAAACCAAAGGAACACAACACTCGCAAACGCAGCCATATTACTGTCACAGTAATAGAAACTCCTCTATATTTATCCCTAGTTTTAATATGACATAACGGGGTGTTGATAAAGTTTATGGGCCTGTCCTGTCGCTACTTTATTGTTTCTTAGTAAATAGACGTATCAATAAAACGACAGATATAAGAATGAACCAGTAAAATTTTAGAAGAAAAAAAAATGCACTTTTAAATGCAACACATTTTGTGATTTGAAATCCCAACATGTTGGGGAGTCACTGTCATTAAAACTAGAAAACACACACCGTCCATGTCTTACAGGAGCAGAGAAAAGACAGAAAGCCTCTTGTTAGTTTAGAGATTAAGCGACTCCAGGTAGAGAAAAATCCTATTTATCCTGACACATTGAAATAAACACAGAGAAACCGTTTACAGACCAGATATTATACTACCGGTAGTCATAAAAAAGAGCAATACATCAGAAGCAAATGCTCTGTCATCTGGTCTGATTTATATTGTGATGTAAACAGCAAACGCAACAGAAACAGCTGACATTTGGTTATGTATCAGATGTTATAATGACTTGTTACTGAGCCAGCCCCAGGCTGCTGTGGTACACACACTTCTATAATTACTGTCAAAACCACACAGCCAACATATATCTCACACACACACACGCCACAACACATGAGCTGTCCCACACACACTGTATCTGTCCATTTGCAAATAAACAGCAAAGGTAAATTACACTTCCCTTCACAATGGTTGGTGAATTTTAAAATCTTGAAGATTTTTGTTTAGCTGACTTATACAGACAAGAAAAAATGAAAGAGCTCATTATAAGTATTTCTATTTAACAATTAATCAATTTTAACTTTTAACCACAAACTTTTCAAGTGTAGGAACAAAAGGGAGTTATTCTGTTGTGTGTAAATGTTTAATAGCAGGGACTGGTTGTAGATTGATCAGAGCACATTAAATACCTCCCTACAGACATTATCAGTCGCTTTAGTTCACATCATGGGCCAAGATGAGGTAGAGGCAGCCAACCTGGGACGCAAAAGTCCCAGGTTCAATCCCCAGCTATTCATGTGTGTCTCTGAGCAAGACACCCAATCCCCAATTGCTCCCTGGGCAGTCTACATAAATGCCCACTGCTCCATCTGGGTGTATCCCAGGTGCGATGGGTTAAATGCAGACTAATTTCGCCATTGAACATACAATGATGACAACACACAGCACTTATTATTATTATCATTATTATTATTATTATTATTATTATTATTATTACTTGAGCACATTAAGCACCGTCAGACATCACATTATACTTTGTACGATCTGTTTTCATTTCAGCATTTGTCTTTTAAGCACTAGGTATCGCTCTATCACAAAGCAACAAATTTAATCTAAATTTGCAGTTTTCTTTGGCAGCTTTAACAAAAACATTTGACAACTATAATTTCAAAACATTTGTCTAAAGCCAGTTTTTATTTCAGAAAACATGTTAATGACAGCGCTGTTCCATTAAAACACTTCCCTGAGGGTATTTGTCAGGATCTGTGGATTTCAGTTACTCGTTAGTGGCTTTTTGAGTTTATTATTAGATTTATTTTCCTTGTTTTTATGTTTTATGTCTGTGTTTTGGGAGCCTTGTGTTTTACCTGATTATGTCATCAGTTTAGTTCTTTGTTCTGTTTTGTTGTATAAAATCTTACTTTTAATCCACAAAGCCCCCAACAACCAAGCTCCATCTTATATTACAGATCTTATTGTTCCATATTTTACTAACAGTGTACTTCGCTCTCAGACTGCAGGCTCACTTGAGGTTCCTAGAGTTTCCAAAAGCAGAATGGGAGGAAGATCTTTCAGTTCTCAGGCTCCTCTCTTGTGGAACCAACTTCCAGTTTCTGTCCATGAGGCATTGTCCAGTTTTAAGGCTGGGCATAAGACTTTCCTTCTTGATAAATCCTATAATAACGGTTGGCTTGTCATGCTGTCTCAGGCTTAGACTTACTGGCAGACAAATTGACCTCATTCCTTTGAAATTAATTGTTAAAACTGAATAGTTTTCATTTGATACTATTTCTATCTTGACATGTGACCTCAAATTGCCATCGTGTATCTGTTCCTCCTTCCTGTTCTTCTCAAACCCAGCTGGTCGAAGCAGATGGCCAAGCCTGGTTCTGAGGTTTCTTCTTCATGAGGGAGTTTTTCCTTTCCACTGTCGCCTTCACGCTTGCTCAAGATCTGATGGAGTTAAATTCAAATCAGTCTGCTCCTCAGATAAATAATGTTCGATTATTATTTTTATGTATGAATGTTTCTGTTCAGTGCCCGGAGATGACTTCTGTTGTGACTTGGCACTATACAAATAAACTGAATTGAATTGAATTCTTCTGCTGCTCCTGCCCCGCCCACTCTCACCTGTTCTCCATTCATGATTTATCGTCTTTCTTCTTTTTATTCCCAGTTTCTCTGTTTCTCCTGCAGTGAAGCATTGTGCATTCTAACATGTCTGTCTCTGTTGTTGATGACTTTCTGTAACTCGGTCCACGTTTTAGTTGCTGCCTCGTCAGCCTTTTTCTGTTTAATAAAGTGTTGGTTTATCTTTACTGGAGCGCCTCGAGTACGTCTGCATTCCTGGATCCAATACCTCCCGCCATATAATAATAATTATTTGTGTAGTTTTCATTTGTCTCTGTCTGACAAGTTGGCTCTAAATGAACCGCACAACTCGCACATGTAATGCGAGCTCAGCTCAACCGCTACATCCTTCCACTTTCACAGGAATTTCTCTCTATTTTAACCCATCATTAAGTTCAGACCAAAAAAAAACATGAACTGAGTGGTAGTGATGAATCAAAAAGAGCACAAAACAAAAACCCATCGTTTTTAATTATACCTGGAAGTAAAACACGTGGTAATGAGCCGTGGTTGTAAACTGTGCTTTTAAACACAGATTTTTGTGATGCCTTTGAGCTCTTTTGGTGGTTTACTCAATCATTTTGTTAAGTATTTTATAAAGGATAATAAAAAAAAAACAATTCACATGTAAAACTATGCATTAATCTAGCTTTCCATAAATTATTACAAAGTAGGAATCAAACATTAAACTGTAATGTGTCTAACTCTGCATGTTAGTCATGTATTGTAATTGGTTGTTGCAGAACTTATGACGGAATAAAAGAAGCTTAAAGGTTGCCATGGTAACCAATTGGCATATAAGCTGCAGTTATGGTTGCCTCGGCCCGGCTAGAGCTCATTACTGGCTGTTGGGGAGTTCGGTCGGAAACCTCTGGTCCAAACTGTTTTTAAAACACCTCTCTGCCTTCCACTGGCCTTGGTTGATTTCTGTTAACCCACAGATTTTATTACGTGCAAACAAATCATGTCCAGGCTCGTAAATAAAACAAATGTAGGAGTCAATGATCATTAGTGTTAAGAGTTAAAGACTGTTGAGAATGATGAAGGTCAGCCAATGCACCAGTAAAAGCCATGGTTCACTAATCGAAGAGGGCAATAGACAACCAGGTCACTTGAGCTACAGATGGTTCAGTTTAACACATTTTCATCAACAACAACAAAAAAAGTCTGTGTTAAAATATAAACTGCTGATTTATCTTGAGATATCTCATAAATAAGAGATTGTAAAAAAAAAAGTATGCTAAAAAAGCATATTTTTATTTTTGAACATACATTTAAATGAATTTATATTACCGTAAAAACCGGTCTATAATACGCGGTTTTTTTGCTCATTTTAATGTCCTGCGTATTAAACACCGAAGCGTATTATCTATGGATTTTTTCCCATATTTTTAGACCCATTTTTCGCTCTGATTCGCCGTTTTACATTTTGGGCAAAAATGGTGCAGTACCAGTTTCGGCCGCTATGGGCGCTATGGGCAGCAGCAGAGGACTCAGAGAGCGAAGAGGAAGAGGGCCACTTCCAGACGTTTCTAGCTCATGTGTCCGAAAAAAGCCTCCTCTGGTCGGACTGACTCTGTCGCTGCCCGCCCTGGCTATGGATGTAGCTGTTTTTGTTAGCAAGATACCGTAACTTATAAACCACACCGCAGATTTTTAAATCCAGCTGATTTCACATTTGGTTGAGCTCAGGGGACTGTCTGCTATAAAGTCAGGTAAGAAATATATTTTTTTAAGCGTTTATTTAGCTAAATTTAAAGAAACAAAGCGTCCGGTCCGACCCGCCTGCCTAAAATTCGGCAAACTTATTTTTTTAATCCAGCTGATTTGAACATTTCGTCAAAGGTGGGCGGATGAACGCTAGGGAGCGCTAAAGCGCTAATCCGCTTACAGTGGACCTAAACTTTTTGTCAGCGTTTTTGTGAATTGACTAACTTTTATAATTCATAAGCGGATTTGTGCTATTTTTATTTAAAATGCAGTACCGCTAATAACTAATTATCTATCAGTAAAAACCAATAAACTTATTTACAAGCTCTTATGCTGCTTGTTTTACCTTTTTCCCCACCGTAAGAGCAGAGAGGAGGGAGGGTTGGAGGGGGGAGGGGAGGGGGGCAGAGCGGAGAACAGACTCGGATCTACCATGTAGGTAAATGATGCCGTTGCCTGGGGATCCCATCAGCATGGGGCCCCGGCCCCGCCGCGCCCCGGCCAGTCACCTACATTCCTAACATTGATCCTGCTTGTTAATCTACATTTAACATAAAAATAATTATAGTTACGATGAAAACGATCATTAAATAAGCAATAAAAAAACGGTCGATTTCTTTATCCCCCTACTAAAAATGGACTATTCCATCTTGACAGCTTCCGGGTCATAGTTGAACTCAGGGGCTAATTCTGTGGCTACTGGCTAGCTGGCTGCGCTCGGTGTCTTCATAAATCCGTAAAGAACCCCGCTGTTTCAAGCCAAATTAACGTGGCCGGATGATTTTATTGTGTGTTTTGTGATGACCATTCGACGGTGAGTCGTTATTTTCATGTATTTTAGTTACTTTTCATTAAATCTGTTGACTACCTATAGACGCTAACTCTGTGTCTGCCGGCTGGTTGTGCTGGGTTACTAATGGATAAATCCGTAGAGAACCCCGCTGTTTCAAGCCAAATTAACGTGGCCGGAGTATTTTATTGTGTGTTTTGTGTCGACCATTCGACGGTGACTCGTTAGTTTCATGTATTTGGGTTACTTTATGTATAAATGCGGTGGCGACACACCCGTGTATTTGAGATTTAAACGTGGTTTTAGGGATTAAAAGATCATTCTATTTTTTGTTAATTTCGTGGCCGAATAGAATATATGTACGTAAAGTATTAAATAAATCCTTTGATTTTTGTAATTTCATCCTTTTAGGATCATTTTTGTTACTTTTCAGTTGGCAGTGTAGTGCAAATATTGATAACGCTGCCGGCTATATATAAATATATATATATATAATATAGAAATATATAAATAGCGGATTAGATTAGCTTCCCCTAATTTTCATAAGACATTTGTGCTTTTGAAATTGTGGACCTAAAAAAATTAATAAGCGTTTTAGAAATTGTGGAACTAATTTTTTAATTAGCGGTGCCCAGCTTTGCATTTCGTTATGCTCAGGAGCATGTCTGCTATAAAGTCAGCTAAGAAATATATTTTTTCTCGCAAAGAAATAATTGTTTTTACCGTGTTTCCTTGTGAAGTTCTTCGTACTCGCTTGCTTCTGTCGCCGCCATCTTAAGCAGGGCAAATGAGGCGCTGACGCGTCGCGTAGCGGTGACGCGTACTGTATTAAACACTGAAGCGTATTTTGTACGATTTTTTCTTGTTTATTGTTAATAATTGGACAAAGCGTATTAAACACCGGTGCGTATTTTACAACGGCGAATACGGTAATAAATTTGCCATTCAACACATTGTCAAAACAGTAAACGCAAACGACTAAAACAGTCCTGGCTCATCCAGCGGTTGAAAAACCTGCTGAAATAAAACAATTTATCAAGAGGAGCATCAGAAATATTAATTCCCTAGAGGACACACACACATATACATGTACAAGTGTGCACACACATGCACACACTGTTGTTGGCAGGGATGTTTGGAGCTTCAGGGTTTGGTGCTGAGCCCGTACTGAGATCAACATCTTGTGCAAATCTGTTTTTTTTTTCCAGAGACAAGTGTAACATTTTTCCTCTTTTGTTCCTGACAAGCCGCACTGTCACACAACTAAAACAGCAAGAACGTGCAAAACAACTGTAAACATCACATTTTTAGGGGATTTCAAGCCAAAAAGACGATATCAATACTTTACCGGACTCTGGATTTGGTCTTCTGTTTTAAAACACAGCATACAATGAGCCTGTGTGATTAAAAAGGCCCCGTTTAAAACTGATTGTGGATATGATGAAATGTGTGGCTCATTAAAAAAAGGGTTTAAAGTGAATATCTCGCAACAGATTTCTCAACGCACGATATTGTTTTCCTTTTCTCGTTCCAAGTCTGGACTACGTTGCAGGACAGCTGTGAGATGAACTAATCCAGATGATTTTAAAGCCAAAACCAGTGTCTTCACTCAACATGCTGTATAACTCAGGTCTGTATAACTCAGGTCTGTATAACTCAGGTCTGTATAACTCAGGTCTGTATAACTCAGGTCTGTATAACTCAGGTCTGTATAACTCAGGTCTGTATAACTCAGGTCTGTATAACTCAGGTCTGTATAACTCAGGTCTGTATAACTCAGGTCTGTATAACTTCAGGTCTCTCTTGTAAACTCAATGGGATTAACCTGTACAGTATAAATAAAGGTTGAATGAAAACTAAGCTCAATAAAGGAATAAATATGCAGAAGATCAACATGACACTTCTAATATCAATACGTCTGTCACATTGACATATTGTCATCTCACAATAACAGCTAAACACATATGTGTGTGCGTTTTCACACAAATGTCTGCAGTTAGAAGCCCACAGACAGCTGGTGGAGGCCTGTTGACAGCAGCAGCCCGAGCTTCATCCATTATGTCATGACTCATGGTGTAGGAAAATATGGAACAAAATGAATTGGTCATTGTGCGTAAATCAGAAATTTGACTTCTTTTTCTGTGTAACATGATGATGAAAAGATGTGGTGTAAACCATGCAATGAACATAAGAAACGTCTTAAAAGAGTGAATTTCATGAGTCCAGTGGGCAGGATAAGGGTTTTACAATCCACAGCTGAAGTAAGAGCTCCCCCTGGGGCAAAAGGACAGATGATACATGTGTCTGCCCTGGTCATGTTGGGACAAGATCTGTTTTTATTAGACTAAAAGGCAAATGTTCCACCAAGACAAACAGTTTTTTAGTCATAAATGACATAAAAGTAAAAACCTGAAAGAGTCATAAAATCAGAATCCTGATTTGACCAGGGGTTCTCAAACTTTTTGGGTTCAGGGACCCCTTACAGGGGAGAAAACGTTTCAGGGACCCCCTCATAACCCTCATGTTTATTAAATAATTTTCTTCAGTTTGTCTCTTTAATGCAGTGGAAATATGTGTGTAACATAAATACTTAAGACCTGTTCTTTAATAATGTTAATGCAATTTTTATGCTTTTAAACATGGGGTATTTTTCATTCAAGACACTTAAAAAATTTTTTTATTTCAACTTCCAAAAATTACAGTTTTGAGAAAATTAACAGTATTAAAATCCACTTTAAAACTTCACTCACATAATGAACATAATAAATGTATCGCCACTATTACAGAAAACTCTTTACATAAAACTGAACAGAATCATAACAGCAGTAGTCATACCAAGTAACAGGACTTCATTTGTAAACCGATCAATAGCGGGTGGGGGTGGGGCTCCCCCAGGAAATTTTGAATAAAGTCAATGGGATTTCCTGCATTTTGGTGTATTTTAATGGGTTGTTAAACATCTACTGGTTGTAAAAGAAATTTTTTTTTTGAGGACCTCCAAGCACTGGCTTGCAGACCCCTGGGACCCCAGTTTGAGAACCATGGCACTAGACTCCACAGGATAACTTATTAAATTATTACAATCAATCAATCAATTAATCAATCAATCAAGTAAAATTATGGCATTGTAGCCATTTTTGTTGAACTTAAAACAAAAGTTTGGCTCAATCTCTTAATGTTGCATGATGTAACACTCAGGGTATTTTGTGAATTACTTTCCGCTACTACCATGTCCAATTTTAGCTCAATATCTTTAAAACTGACTAAGTCACATCCGTTTGTTGTGTTTTCTATGTTCAGTTGGTTGTGGTAGCCATCTTGAATTGAACTGGCTCCAGGAGTTGTGCTGTAAAGATGCAGACGATGATTATTATTATTTTTTTTTGCATTCGTTTGAAATTCATCCAGTGGTTCATGAGATGTTTAGCTTGCAAACAGAGTTTTAAACAGATCTGACACAACCAGTGCTCGGAGTGCAAGTTGGAGCTCAGCGTCAGCTACTACCACACAAAAAATACTAGCTCAGCATCTCCAAAACTGTTATAGCTATTTTTATGTTACTTTCCGCAAGTTTTAATAAAACTTGTCCAGAGG
>JBBPBX010003833.1:47625-80117 GCA_038048925.1 Garcialebias charrua | reverse complement strand
GTTATGGACCTTGCTCAAGGGCTGAGGGTGGGGCAAATGAGTGTGGAGACAGGTGTGGGTGCTTCACCAATCCAAACCACATTTTGATGTTGTTGGTACCGGGAGTTGAAACAGCAATCTTCTGATCACAGGCCCACTTTCTCTAACCTCTGCTCCACCACACGTTTTTTTCTCATCTGAAATATTTTATTTCTTTACATTCATGCAAATGAAGGGATGGAAGTGGGAACTGGAAAATTATATGACACTGCATCATCAATTCTTACATATTATCAGTTTAAATTAGTTAATAAAGCACTGAAAATGATTACTCTGGACATATTTTTATGAAAGTATGTCCATGTAAATTTCAAAGTGTCTAAGAGTAAGGTAAGAACTACAGGAATATTTTTTTTACATCCAGATTTACTGTCAGCATGATTAAAATATGCAGTAAACTATGAATAAACAGTAAGGAGGCACACAGCAATAAGCATATAAATACACACCTCCCACCCAGCATGACATTCAGCTGTAGAATATGCTCTGCTATATGAACCAGTTCATAATCCATCCTGTCCGAGGCGCTCCCAGAGACGCTTCACTGCTCAACTTCTTTATCCATTTCCTCGTCAGAAAAATCACTCTTCCTTCTCTTTACTGTACGTTTTACCATATTTTTTATTGAAAATAAACCACAAAACAAAGTATTTTTCACCAATAAAATACTGTAGAGGCATGCACATTGTCTAAGGTTAATAAGTTATTCCAGAATTCATTTCCAACTTCTATTTTAGACTTTGCCCATAAACATTGCATATCTACATGACGGGAATCCGATTGGCTAAAAGTCTGTAGCATCAGAACCGGCGTCGGAGCTGAACGGTCAGTTCTGCATGCAAACGAGTGGGGGTGTCCTCGGTGAGAACACACGATACTCGGTCGGTATTATTGGCTCTGCAGAGACCAAAGATCGACTCAGTTGGTCAAATGAGATGTCAATCAAAAGAGGGGGGTCTACAGCACCATTTTGACTCCCTAGTATTTAAACTAGAAATGCCGGCTAAAATGTGGCAGCTGTTTAAAATAGAAAGACGTCACACATCTCTCTCCACAGCCACATCTTCAAGCTCTTCTGTGGGGATTCCAAGGCGTTCCCAGGCCAACCAAGAGACATAGTCTCTCCAGCATGTCCTGGATCTTCCCCGGGATCTCCTCCCAGTTGGACAGGCCCAAAGCATCTCCAAAGGGAGGCACCCAGGGAACATCCTTACAAGGTGCTCAAACCACCTCAACTGGCTCCTCTCGATGTGGAGGAGAAGAGGTTCTACTCAGAGTGTCTCCTGACAACTGAACTTCTCACCCTATCAGGGAGAGTCCAGCTACCCTGCAGAGGAAACTCATTTCAACCTCTTGTATCCACAACCTCATTATTTCAGTCACTACCCAGAGTTCATGACAATAGGTGAGAGTAGGAATGTAGACTGACAGGTAAACCAAGCTTCGCCTTACAGCTCAGCTCCCTCTTCACTACAACTGACCGGCACAGAGTCCACAATACTACAGACGCTGCACCAATCTGTCTGTCAGTCTCACGCTCCATTCTTCTCTCACTTGTAAGGGATTTTTAGTGGGTCAGTATTAAACTTACACACTTTACCTTAATTGATTACTTATTCAGATTGAATAGTAATTAACTGGTTCTTTTCTTTTTCAGGTTTACCAAAATGTTTCTGTGATCATTTATGATGGATAGTGCAACATAAACCCATAAAGTGACAATGGAAACGTTGATTTAGTCGGTATGCCAAAGACACTAATGTACCTTTTATTTAAGATAAATCAACTAAAATTAACTCCAATGTACACTTGATTGATTGATTTCAATTTCTTACAAATTAAACGCATCAGCACATTTAATTGTAACAACAGACATAAGTAATGATGACAATAATACTTTTTATCTGTAGGTTTTTTTAGCTTAAAATGTAGTTACCAGCTTAGAATGAGATAAAAGAAGAGGTTTAATAGGAATAGATGAAGGACGGAGAGATGGAAGTTTAAAGGAAGTTATCTATTTTGAGTTTAACCAGATTGACACTTCTCCATGCGAAAACCAGCTCGACTCAACGCACGTTCCAGTAAACATCAGCAACTCTGTACCTGTTAAGACATTCCGTCTCGGTTTGGTTAGAGTTGAGAAGCAGTCTGGGACTCACAGGTCGTAGGCCCGTGAAGTCTGGTTGTACCTCGGTGTGTTCATGGATTCAACGTGTCGTTGCAGCCTGCTTTCTCCGTCAGAAACAATGCCACGTCCTGATTAGTTTCAAAATAAAGCGTTCCTCAAGAAAGTTCATTAAGAACTAGGGATCTTTTGCTCTGTGAACTTATGGAGGCGTCCATAAGTCATCAGCTGATGAGCCAGTCTTTGACTAGTGACTGCAGCCTATCCAGCTATCAAGACAGAGAGATGTCAGGTCTCGCTGTCATTCCAACTCTGAAGTGTTTACGGAAGCAAACGCTTTTTCTAAAGTGTTGAAATCAGAAAAACAGTTTTCTGATTGGTTGTGGACCAGGAGGAGAGAGTTATGCCCCTTTTCCACTTGGTGGCGCGGGTCGGTTGTGACGTCATATTTGCGAAACGCGCGTTGGACAGCATTTCCACCTCACATATGCGCCGCACCAAGATGCCGGACTGATTTCAGAGCAGGGCTGAGGCCGGCTGGAAGCGTGCCGTGGGTAGGAGGCTGGACTGAGTTTGAGGAAGTGGCTGCCGCGAGGGAGCAAACACCGAAGGACTTTACAAGATTAACACGGTAAAAACAATTATTTGTATTTAAAATTATAGCAAAAATGTGTCTTAAGCTGAACTATTCCTAATAAATTCACCTAGTGGTCAAAACGGCAGGATTTTAAAAAGTAGTTTTGCCATGTGCACGCGCGCGTGCACGTGAGCCAGCTTTATTTCTGTATAATGTAGCTAAATAAACGCTTTAAAAAATATATTTCATAGTTATATCAAGAGGGTGCTTGAGCTGAACAGTTCCTTAATAATTTCACGTTGTGGTCAAATCAGCTGGATTTAACAAAGTAGGTCAACACGTGCACGTCACATGCACGCGCGGGTGCGGTCGATCGGCGTTCTTTCTTTTAAATGTAGCTAAATAAAAGCTTAAAAAATATATTTCATAGCTGGCTTTATACCACGAGGGTTCCTCAGGTGAACAAGTCCTTAATAATGTCACGTTGTGGTCAAATCAGCTGGATTTAAATTGATTTGTTTTGACTACTTCCAAACCTGTCACATGTGCTACGAAAATAAATTATAAAAAAATCGAATTTTAATTCAAATAACTCCAACAGCTTACAGTGTGTACATGAACATCTTGTGATTACACTGTGTTAGTTTGAAAAATATCTGCTTTGTGGTTTCTGAGATATAAGATATGTGTTAAATACTAGTACAAAAAATATAAGCTAGGTCGACACACTTATGTCTATAAAAAATCGAATTTTAATTCAAATAACTCCAACAGCTTACAGTGTGTACATGAACATCTTGTGATTACACTGTGTTAGTTTGAAAAATATCTGCTTTGTGGTTTCTGAGATATTTGATATATGTATATATATCTTATATATATCTTATAAAATATATCTACATATAAAATNNNNATATATGTATATATATCTTATATATATCTTATAAAATATATCTACATATAAAACCGTTTCTAGACTGAATTACCGGTAACCATGTTTTTCTTTTTTTTACAGTTAAGAGGAAGAAGTCAACACCAGAATTTATCAACTTGTGTCTTCTGGAGGAAGCCCATGAGACAACGGGAAAAAAATCATTTAGGTGGATGCAGTATTTATTTTTGTGCTTTTTTCACTTCTTAGTTTTCATAATAAACATTTTTTTTCTTAAGTGGTGTCATTGAACAATAATTTCCTAAACATATTTTACAATGTTAAGTGTGTACAGTATAGTGTTTGTTTAAAAACATACTGGAAGTTAAGAATATTTTCCATTTGCATTTGACCTTTAAAGAATCATAAGAAAAAGATTATTAGATTTGAACAGCCCTCCATCCATCCATCCATCCATCCTTCCTGATGTCGTGTCATGAGTAGTGCAGCAGCTTTTGCCAGGATGCACAGACGTCAACATGAACCCATCCATCCATCCTTCCTGATGTCGTGTCATGGGTAGTGCAGCAGCTTTTGCCAGGATGCACAGACGTCAACATGAACCCATCCATCCATCCTTCCTGATGTCGGGTCGTGGGTGCAGCAGCTTTTCCAAGGATGCACAGACGTCAACATCAACCCCGATGAAGCTGTTCTTGGATGCCCAAACGAGTTTCCTGATCAACAAACATTTAATTATTAATACTTTGTTTTTACGTTTAAAGAAACATGCTTTTAATGTTTAAGGGACAGTTTAAACCAAATTATCCATTTGCATTTGACTTTGAATTATCCCTGACAAAATATTACCGTTTAAATTTAATGAAATACAAACATTTAATATTACAGGGCCAATTGAAACCTAATTAATTCCTAATCTGTACCTTACTGTAAAAATAGTTTAACTGATTACAGGGCAGTGCGATCGATGTGTTAAGCAATGTTAACAGGAACCTTGTGCATATATGAGAATAATCTTTATTATAAAGAAACAAAATGGAAAACACATGGGTTTAAAACAAGCTGAAAAGGCAATAAAGTAAGATTAGAGCATTAAATAGCTCAAGGGACATTACCGCCAACAGGTGGTGAGACAAGGTCCTGCAGGGTGTTCTTCTTCTAACGTTTAGTGGTGGCTAGTAAATAGCTTGAGGTAACACTACCGCCACCACGTGGTAGGACGAGTGAGATTCTACACCCCGCCCACAGAAGGGCTGCAGTAGTGAATGGAGACAAACCTACATGTGAGCCGATCCGAACTGAACCAGACCGGACCAGACTGATCCGCTCTGGGCCGAGCGAGTGGAAAAGGGGCATTAGAGTCACGTTAAAGAGTTCACTTTAACGTTATCAGGATTCAAGGTGAAAGTCAGAAACAGAAATAAATTGTTTAGAGGAGGACAAGGAGTTCTGGAGACATTCTCATGAAAACAACGGATTAACTATATTCTCCCTTTCTAAACAAAACTGTCGGGCCACTCCGACACGGGCCTTAAACTTTCACACAGTTTTTTTGAACACCATCGTTGGTGCAGAATAAACCAGCATATAACATATGTGATCATAAAACATATTGTAAAGTACAACACTGCTCATGAATGACACAGATGAATGCTATATCTGAATCAAACAAAATTAAAAGAGTAGAAATAGTCTCTTTGTGAGCTAATCTGTTCTGTGATTCAAACTAATGGAATAAATTGTGTTAAATGTCTGTTTACTGAGAGGCTCAGTAAAAAGCATCACTGAACAGTTCAAAACAACTCAGTTGACCATGGGTAGGTCCACTACACACTCATGAACAAAACCCTGAGATACATGAACTCCTCAACTTGAGACAGAACCTCACCCTCAATCTGAAGAGAGCAACCCACTTGTTTCCGACCACGGACCATGGCCTCAGATTTAGAAATATGAGAAATAAATCTAATCTAAATGTATATAACAAGAAAAATATAATTTTGATAATCTATACTGTAACAAAACATTCATCCATCTTTTCATCAACCCATCCATGCATCCCCTTCCTCCTCTCATTAATCGAGTCACAGAGGTAATAGGAGGCCCACGAGAGAAACCCAGACATTCGTTTTGCCAGCTACACTCTCCAGCCAAGATGTTTTCTTCCAGCAAGTGTTGGGTCTGCTCTGGGGTCTAATTCATGGGGGTAGTTAAACACAAGGTAAAGTGGCAATTCTTCACAGAATCACCACCGTAACAAATTAAATAGGTTTGAGAAATGTGAAGACTGATGAAGAATAAAAATACAAGAAACAGGTGATCTCACCCAGAGCAAGACAACTGGAACCCCGTGCTTGAGCCAGGCATGGGGGTGGGTGTTTTATGGTGCAGCCGTGGCTCCTGTTTGGCTGTGCTACGTCTGTAAAAGCTGCAGGAAGCCATCGCTACATGGGCAGACAAACTGTGGGGAGGTTAGTCAGGGTTGGGTACAATCTAACAAGGATGGCATGTCTGATTTCTAGCATCACAAACTGGCTAACTCCGCAAAATTAACTTTTTAGAAAAGGTGTCTAAAATAAAATCATATAGGCTAAAATGTACCAAATTTAAAAACACTAGTCAGCAGTAGCAGTTTATGTGGCACTGTTGATGAATATACAGTACTGGTTCTTCTTATTGTTTAACACAGTTCTATTAACTGTGTTTTTTAACTGATGAAGATTTGGCATCAACGTTGCAATGCAGAACAAATGTTGTTTCCTTTTTTCCAAGACCAAATAGATTCAACTGATTGTCTCTAACATCCCATTTACACCTGAATGGACTGCGCACGTCACCTGCATCTAGAATGATTGTATGTATGATTAAACCAGGATCACAACGTGATCCAACCTGACCACATTTTAAGGTAATCAGGCTCCAAGTGTGATTTCAGTCCAGTGTAATTACAGTACATAAAGTATGACCTTTAAGTCAGCTAACACTGCCTCCTATTGACAATTTAGACAAGTTCAACCACAGCTAAAGGCTTTCTGAAATGTTAGGGCTGTAATGAAGAAACTAAAAGGTTATGCAGAAGTACAGATTTGCTGGTCCCACTAAACACATTTCATCTCAAAGTAAGTACAAGAAAAATACTGTGTTTTTTTACCCTAGATATAAATACACAGCCAGTTGTCCTGAGGATGTATCCTGATTTGTTAGATCACACGGAGCAGATTACAACTCCTGCACATTTTCTCTGTGGTTCTTTTATCTTTCTTCTTTTTACAAGACAGAAGCTTCTAAGATCAAGCCATATAGACCACAAGAACTCTAATTAAAAATGTCGCTCAGTCAATGTCCGTCAGTTCTTTTTTACAACATATGTTATGCCACTTTCTGTCAAAATTTAGGATGGAGTTCCAAGTAAAGCTGTTGTTTTGTTATAAATATGACCAAATCAATGATATTTACAACTTTGTTGGGTTTTGCGTGATTTATTTTGTTTTTGTGATCCTGCATAAAGAGGTTTGCACCTTCATCTAAGCCACCTTGATTTATAATCTCTGCCAAATAAAGCATGTGGTTTGGTACTTTTAAGCATAGAAACCTGGCGGAAGGCTGGAGAAAGCGTCACAATATTTATGAGTATTATTATAGGCAATATATATGAGTGCGTGGTGTGCTTGCCTACACAGCACTTTGAGTCCAGTAATAAACTGTCTCAGAAATAGGTTTTATTTTGTTGAGCTGATGTTGGAGAGGATGGTCTGTTTGAAGACTAAGAATGAGCGATGAGGCCATTTGAGCCTGCACAGGGCGCACATTCATTATTTTTAAATTATAAGAGTTTGAATTGGTAGAATAAAAATGACGACTCAAGCTCATCACTCTGGGTGAGATAATACTTTACAACCTTTATTAAAAAAAATCAAATCATTCATAGCTGGACATGAAAATGTTTTAGAAATGTTGTATAACTTAAAAAACTCCCCCCCTCCCCCTAGCCAGTTTTGTCAATCCTTGTAGATAACATTGTATGGACACTGTGAGGTGTAACAGCTGCATAATACCAGATCAAATGTAAACTTTATATCTATAAACTGGCTAAAGTCTAGCCATTTTGTCTTGACTTTTCAAATAATTGTACTGATCAAACTAAACTGTCTCCAGAAGGAAAAGACAAGATGTAAAAACAATTACTTTCTAAATTTTCATGAAAATATGCAAGGTGATTTATGAGAAACAGACACACATCTGAGCCGTGCACTGTTTGTACCGACAGTTTTCGAGTCGCTGTGGTGCGTTCGGCTTGACTGTTCAGCATGAGGTAAGAGGCTGCCTTTATCTTTTTAGCTAGTGCACCTGCATTGTGAGCCGCTAGTTTAGCCACGACAGGTGGTTTGGGGTGAGGGGGAGATCGGTAGTCGGGGCGCTCAGTTTTGTTGATGGGGCGGGGCGCCCTGCTTGTAGAATGGTAGGGGAAACGCTGGCATTATTGCTTTCATTCATTCATTCAACCTTTATTTAGTCAGGTAAATCTCATTGAGCCTCGAGGGCTCATTTACGAAAGCGACCTGCTACAAACTAAAGAATGATGAACAGCAATGATACAAATACATTAAACAATAAACAAAAGAAAAGAAAAGTAGCAAAAACTAGCGAACATTATAAGGTAGATGTACAAAATCAAAAACAGGAACAAATCTGCATTGGTTTTTGCCAGGATTCCAACAGATTCTGAAAATCATTTAGAGAGGTCAGGGCCGAGAGCTTCAGATCTTTTTGTAAGATATTCCAGGAAGCAGGAGCGGAGTAGGAGAAGGCCCTTTTTCCAAGTTCAGTCCTCACTGACGGAACACTGCAGGTAATCATGTCCTGAGAGCGCACGCTGTAGCTGCACTCACGCAAAGACATGTAGGAGGAGATGTATGAGGGCAGCAGACCAAGAAGTGATTTAAAGATGAAAATGTACCAGTGGAAGAGTCTGCGTGAGGTTAATGATGTCCAGTTAACCAGTGAATACAGGGTGCAGTGGTGGGTACGATAATCACAGCCAGTTATGAATCTTAGTGCACCATGATAGACAACATCCAACATCCGCAGGGTGCTTGTAGGAGCATTCATGTAGAGAATGTCACCGTAATCAATGGAGGGAAGGAAAGTCACAGATACAAGGCGTTTCCTAGCATTCAGTGTTAGACATGATTTATTTCTGAAAAAGAAACCCAGTTTAACTTTCAGTTTCTTCACTAGGTTTTCCACGTGGAGTTTAAAAGAGAGATGCGAATCGACCAGGATACCCAAATATTTATATGAGTCAACAAACTCAATAGGGACACCATTTGATGATAAAATCAGAGGAAGATCTGCTGGGACCGACTTCCTACTTGAAAAAAACATCCCTTTTGTTTTATCAGCATTTAGGACAAGTTTGAGACGGAACAAATCTGACTGGATGATGTCAAAAGCGGATTGCAGTAACTGGAAAGCCTTAGCTACTGTTTTAGCTTGGCAATAAACAACTGTATCATCAGCATAGAAATGTAAGGATGCATCAGGGATGCTCTGACCTACATTAGCTATGTAGATTGTAAAGAGGGTTGGTCCTAAAACTGAGCCTTGTGGTACACCATTTTTAACTGTTAAATAGCTGGAAGAAGTACCGTTATGTTGAACACATTGCCTCCGATTGGAAAAATAATTAGAAAACCAACCGATTGTGTGATCAGAGAAACCGATTTCTGAGAGCTTATGACACAGGATGTTATGATCCACAGTGTCAAAAGCTTTAGACAGGTCTAAGAAAAGTGCAGCACAATAATTCTTAGCATCCAATGCTTCAACAACGTCATTAAGAACCTTCAGAGAAGCAGTTGTTGTGCTGTGTTTTTTCCTGAAACCAGATTGATGGAGAGGTAAAATGTTAAATGAGTCCAGATAATTTTTGATCTGAGAGTTTATCAGTTTTTCTAGGATCTTGGATAAAATGCAGAGTTTAGAGATTGGTCGATAGTTGTTCAGTGAGGTAGGGTCACCTCCCTTCAGCAAAGGAAGAACGAAGGCTGTTTTCCAAGCATCCGGAATGGTGTTTTGGCTTATGGACAGATTAAAGATGTGGGTCACGGGGACTGTGATGATATGAGCAGCCAGCCTTAAGAAATAAGGTGGAAGTTCATCTGGACCTGCAGATTTTTTAGGATCAAGATCTTCATCCATCCATCTTCTTCCGCTTATCCGGGGTCGGGTCGCGGGGGTAGCAGCCTAAGTAGGGAGGCCCAGACTTCCCTCTCCCCAGCCACTTGGAGCAGCTCCTCCGGGGGAATCCCAAGGCGTTCCCAGGCCAGCCGAGAAACATAGTCCCTCCAGCGCGTCCTGGGTCTTCCTCTGGGTCTCCTCCCGGTGGGACATGCCCGGAACACCTCACCAGGGAGGCGTCCAGGAGGCATCCTAACCAGATGCCCGAGCCACCTCAACTGGCTCCTCTCGATGTGGAGAAGCAACGGCTCTACTCCGAGTCCCTCCTGGATGACTGAGCTTCTCACCCTATCAAGATCTTTTAACAGTTTATTTACCTCACTGACTGAGAATGGAGAAAAAGAGAAGGTGTGATTAGCTGAGGATTTACTTGTAGGAGGGATTTGATTTGTAGAAGTTTGATTATTAGAGGAAGTGGCTGTTTTTCCATTTGTAACTGTGTCAAATAATGAACTAGAAGCAACAAAATGTTTGTTGAAACAGTTCAGGATCTCGTGCTTATTTGACACAGGAACAGAGTCAACAAGAAGTTGTGATGGGAGGTCAGATGATTGGGGGGTGCCTGAGAGAGATTTGATGGTTTTCCAGAATTTTTTTGGGTCGTTTAGATTTTTGGATGTCTGAGATAAGAAGTAATTACGTTTTGCGGCTTTGATGGCAGTTGTGCATTTATTCCTCAGCTGCCGAAATTTCAACCAATCAGAGTCTGAGTCTGATTTTCTTGCAGCGGCCCAGAGATGATCTCTCCTGTGCAGGAGGTCAGCTAGTTCAGGAGTAAACCAAGGGCTGTCACGGCCCTTTATCCTGAACTGCCGGAAAGGAGCGTGTTTGTTTACAAAGAAAATGAAACTATTATGAAAATAGTTCCAAGCGGTGTTCACGTCGTTGATTAGTAGAATACGTTGCCAATCAACCTTTGATTGCCAATCAATCTTTGCCAATCAAGCTTTGACTCTCTCCACGACTCCCAAGTCCTGTCTTAAACCAGCTTTCCAAGGCCTCAACTCTCCAAGGTTCTGCTCTCTCAGATGGTGTCCCTAGCGTCCTCTGCTAGTGTGATTACTCATCATCTCCTATTTCCCTTGAAATCTTGAGAAGCAGGAGGAAAAGAGCAAGGGACCTATTATGCCACTGGCAATCAGATGGCAATGTGGAGGTAGAGAACCCAGTTCAAGCACAGGGTAACCTTCCAGGTCCCAGGGGAAAAAAATTATATATACAAGGGGCACGCACGAGTCCCTCATCTGCTTCTTGAACAGACAACTACTAGGACTGTCAAAGAGGCCCATCCTGATGTTGGAGAACTGTCAGAGGAGAGGGGAACCCTTCCACTGAAGCATCTCCCAAGTAAACATAAACAACAAGGGTCTCCCTTGAGCATGCTGTTGTTGTTGTTGGAACAAAGACAATCAGGCCTTAGGCCCTCAGCCAGTTCCCTTCAGTGGCCAGGCTGAAAGCTGCCATAACTCCGGACGTGGGTGTAGAAGCCGCCCACGTGCCTGAGTCAGCAGGTCTCTGTAAGAAGGCAACTGCCATGGTATCCCTGAACATTGAGAAGTAGAGGTCACATTGTGAGCTGGCTCCACATGGGAACAAGTCAACCGAGGTTCTTCCAAACCGTGACCAGACCTGATCCACGACTCGTGGGTTCAGTCTTCATTCTGATTCCAAAGAGGCCCTCTTGAAAGGGCATTCGCTCCGTAATTCAGTTCACTCGGGACATGAGTCGCCCTGAGCGACAATAATCCTGGAGCGTACCATGTGAGCATCCTCTGTGTCAGGTTGAGGAGGGCTCGGGAACTCATCCCCCCCTTCCCAGTTAATGAAGGACACCGTGGTTTTGTTATCTGATTACACCAGGACGTGCTGTCCCGTAATCAGACCTTTACCAAAGAAGTATTTTGCTGACAGGAATACAGCCAACAACTCCAGGAAGTTGATGTACAATCTTGCTTCCTGCTCATTCCAGAGGCCTCGGGCATTCTGGTTTCTGCAGACTGCCTCCCCATCCTGTTTTCGAGGCATCCGTCATGATGACCACACGGGATGACACCCTACCTTACGGGACCCCTTCCGTGAACACAGACCTGTCCCTCCAAGGTTCCAGGGCCCTCAGGCACTTTGAAATGATTCTAAACTTTCCTGCTCACCCAGACAGGGGCAGGTCGTGTTTGTTGGTTTAGCCATATATGCAGGGCCTGCATCTTCAGCAATGCGTGTGGTACACAGGGTATGGCTTCCGCCAAGAGGCCTACAAGGCGTTGGCCCGTTTTCAGGGGGAATCCACTGATTCAGTTTAACCTTTGCCAGGCAACGGCGAATCAAGGAAACACGTTCCTCTGAGAGCCATGCCCTGTACCGGATGGTGTCGACCTGCACTCCCAGAAATAGGGTAATCCCTGATGGGGTCAGGTCACTCCTTTGTAGGTTTATGACAAAACCGAGAGACTCCAGGTGAGAGATCACCCTGCAGGAGTGTGACTGGGCCTGTATTCTGCTTCCTGCCAAAACCAGGAGGTCATCCAGGTAGTTCATAATCCTGACTCCTTGATTCCTAAGAGGGGTCAGGGCTGCATCCAGACATTTAGTAAATGTACGAGGAGCAGTCTTCAAACCGAAGGGTAAGGCTTTGCATTCATAAGCTTTCCCTTCGAAGGCAAACCGGAGGAATTTCCTGTGCCTCCTCCACACGCCCACATGGAAATAGGCGTCTTTCAAATCCACTGTACATGCGTAGTCTCCAGGTCTCACGGACTGGGGGACCTGCCGCAGTGTCAACATTTTGAACTTGAAAGTTCTTGTTTTCTTGCCCAGAGTCCTGAGATCCAGGACCGGTCTCAGGGATTGATCTCTTTTGGGCACCAGGAAGAACTTGCTACGTTGACCAGAGCATGGTTTGTGTTCTGGAACAATATGTATTACTCCTTTCTGCAGCATCGTTGACACTTCCTCCCTCAGCACGTGCGCGCATGCTGGGTTAATGTCCGAACGCAGCACCCCCACGAAAGGGGGAGGGTCCCTTGATGGACTGCAGCTTTAGCCCACAACGCATCCGTTGTCATGACCCATTCGTTTGTCAGACACGCCCTCCAGGCTTGCGCATGCGCCATGAGCCTGGGAGGGATGTCTAGTGCTGCTTGTCATGTTTGAGTGTGGGAGAGGTGGCCTTCGACCCCTCTCGCGTACTCTGGAGCAGCCTGGTCTGCCCAGCAGAAGACATTGCGAGATCTGACTGTCTCAGGCAGAACTCGTGTGTCCCACTGCAGTTCATAGTCTGACCTAGTAGTTTATGTTTCGCAAAAGTGGTGAGTCAAGAACCAGGGTAGTCTGTGCTTTGGTACTTTCATTCTTGTATATGCATGAAACAGTATTTGTTTTTTATTACACATACAGTAGACGAGTTATGTTTAGTGCGTACACACATACCACCAGCTCCTTGTAGCGTTTTACAAGTGAAGTCTGGGCTCAAAAGGTCAGGTTCCCGTACTGCGTGAGCGGGCAAACCTGTAGCCTTGTTCCCATTTTGGGACCAGGATGCATTCAGTAGTCTGAGATTTTATTGTTGTATGTGGATGGCAATTTCTCTTTATTACACAAGAGTCTGTGTGTTCTTGTGTGTTTAAATGTTCCGAACCAGCTAGTCTGTGCTCCTTAAACACAGGTACTGGTGGTAAAAATTAGGCATTTTCTCTCCTTCTGTGAGTGAGAGCGCCTGTAATGGTGCAAGGTCATCTCAGACTTTCCTTTTCTTTTTGCTGGTGGCCCCTTGCAGCTCCTGTAGCTTTTCTGCCTGGTGGGCCTGCAATACCGAGGCCACTCGTCCTTGTCCATCCCACCAGGGCCCCTCAGGCCCTGACATGGTAAACGTCAGAGAGTCATCCATAGCCTCATGGGTGGATAAGCTCTCAGCGTCACGATGTTCTCGTCGTGGGCGTAGGAAAACTACCAGGTAGCGCAGCTGACAGGTAGCTGAAATTCCTCCTCCTGGACTGTGCTGGACAGAGAGCCTCCTTGTTAGCCGGGGCTAAACGTGGAGGTACTCGTGAGCCCGCTAGCGGTGCTAAGATGGGTCCTCGAACAGCACAGCATCGGTAAAAAACACTTAGTTGTTGTTGGCAACCTCAGTGCCTTTGATTATGGTGGACAGAAAACTTTACCCCCGTTCCTGTCAGGAGTCCCAGCTGATCTCCTCCGGGCACCTGCGCTGCCCCACCGGCGGAAACGCTGTCGTTACCGCGGTAAACGTGGAGGACAGCTGGTGAAACTAAAGATCTGCCTGGCCCGTTCTACATCCATTTCTCAATCAAGAAATGGAGTATTTCCGTCTTTCTCTGTGCCTTGGCGTTTCCTGGATCCTGTTGACAGCTGCCTGCTACCTGTCACCGGCCTGGGCGCGGGCGTTCGCCCCCACCGCTCCTGCTTCTCTCGTCTCCACCGGCGCGGAGTGAACCTGCAGAGCCTGAAGACGCTGCCCCGGCTGAAGACGCTGCCCTGGGTCCTAGCGCCTGTCAGTTTACAGGCTGCAGTTACTGCCAGAATTGGCCTGGTGAACGCCAGGTCTGTAACAAACAAAACCTTCATCCTGCGGGACTTTTTCACTTCCCATCATTTGGATTTATTCTGCATCACAGAGACCTGGGTCGAGGCTGATGACTCCAGTGTTTTTGTTGAACTTTTACCAGACGGCTGCTCTTATCTGAGCTCCCCTCGGATGTCAGGCCGTGGAGGAGGAACAGCAGTGGTTTATAAAAACAGTTTTAAATGCAAGCAGTGCACTGCACCACCTTCTTTCTCCAGCTTTGAGGTGACTTTATTTGAGGTGGGTCGCTCACACCCCGTGCTGTGCGCTGTTATCTACAGAGCCCCCAAATATAATAAGGATTTTTTGAATGACTTTTCTGATTTCCTGACTGGAATAATGATAAACCACGATGCAGTCCTTATTGTTGGGGATTTTAACATACATGTATGCTGTCCAGAGAAACCACTGGTGAAGGACTTTCTGAGCCTCACTGACTCTTTTAACCTGGTTCAGTGGGTGGCTGGTCCCACGCATGAACATGGACACACGTTGGACCTGGTTCTCTCTCACGGCTTGTCTGTGACCGACCTGGAACTTTATGATAATGTTATTTCTGACCATAGGCCTGTTTTATTTGATGTTGGTTTGTCCTGTGCTCCAGTTAAAAACTACGTTCCTGCCCAGCGACGTAGAGTTTTTAAACCTTCCACTGCTTGTCAGTTCTCTGCTGCCTTTGAACAGCTCTGTGCTCCATCTGACTCTGCTGCTGACACCGATCAGCTGAGCTCCTGGTTTGACGCCTCCTGTCAAACCATTTTGGACTCTGTGGCACCATTTAAACTGGTGCAACCTAAAGCCAGATCTGAACCCTGGTTCAATGAAAAAACTCTTGCAGCCAGACAGGAGTGCCGCAGAGCTGAACGGAGATGGAAAAAGGATAAACTGGAGGTTTCATTTCACATTTTAAAGGACTGTCAACGTCAGTACCAGAACATTGTTAAAGAGGCCAAAAAACAATACTTGTCAGACATTATCACGTCCAATCACAACAACCTGCGTGTCCTTTTTGAAACTATTGACTCTGTCCTGAAGGCCCCACAACCTGTCTGCCATGAAGCCTCAACTGAACTCTGTAATGACTTCCTGCAGTTTTTTATAAATAAGGTTGTTACCACAAGGGCCCTTATTTCAGCCCCTGCTTTTGACCCCTCCTGCTTGGTCCCCTGCCTGGCTGTGTTCGATAGATTTGAACCAGTGACTCTGACCCTTTTAGAGGATGTGGTTGGCCATATTAAGCCATCAGGTTCCCCTCGTGACCTTGTCCCCCCTCGTCTGTTAAAAGAGGTTTTTTCCAGCATCAGGCAGGTGATCCTTGCTGTTATCAATAGCAGTCTGTCCTCAGGTGTTGTGCCAATAAGTTTTAAACATGCGGTGGTGCAGCCCCTGCTTAAAAAGCCCAGCCTAGACCAATCTGTCTTGGCTAATTTTAGGCCCATCTCCAAGCTGCCTTTTATTTCAAAAATTTTAGAAAAAATTGTGTATTCACAGGTGAAATGTTTTCTGGACGAGCACAACATAATGGAGGTTTTTCAGTCTGGCTTCAAAACTCGCCACAGCACAGAATCAGCTCTAGTCAGAGTTTTTAATGATATTCTTATGGCCAATGATTCTGGTGAACATGTGGTTCTTGTCTTGCTCGACCTAACCGCTGCCTTTGACACAGTGGACCATAACGTTTTAATATCACGTTTACAGCACCAAGTGGGTATCTGTGGTACTGCACTGAGCTGGTTTAGGTCCTATCTGGCAGACAGAACCATGTCTGTGAACATAGCTGGTTCTGAATCCTCCACTGCTCCTCTGTGTTTTGGGGTTCCACAGGGCTCCATTTTAGGTCCCCTGCTTTTCTCCCTTTACCTACTTCCATTGGGATCAATCCTCAGAAAGCATGGGATATTTTTTCATTGTTACGCCGATGATAGTCAGATCTATATGCCACTAAAAAAGAAAGATGCCTCCTCAATCAGGCCACTTCTGTTGTGTCTTGAAGACATCAAAGCTTGGATGTCTTTAAACTTTTTAAATTTTAATGAAAAGAAAACAGAAGTGATGGTGTTTGGTCCTAGTGGCTCTTGTGAACCTTGCCCTGTTGATCTTGGCCCTCTGGCACCACATGTAAAGAAAACAGTTTCTAACTTGGGTTTTAAAATGGACAGTGATTTTAAATTAGATTCCCAGATTGGAGCGGTGGTCAAGACCAGTTTTTATCACCTCAGACAGCTGGCTAAGGTAAAGTCCATCCTTACACAGCAGCAGCTGGAAACAGTAATCCATGCCTTCATCACCTCTCGGCTGGATTACTGTAACGCTCTTTACCTTGGAGTCAGCCAGTCCTCCCTCAGACGTCTCCAGTTGGTCCAGAACGCTGCTGCTCGGCTTCTAACTGGAGTTCATAAGAGGGAGCACATCACCCCCACTCTGGCTTCACTCCACTGGCTGCCTGTTCATTTTAGAGTTCATTTTAAGATTCTTTTATTTGTTTTTAAAAGTTTAAATGGTCTTGCTCCATCCTACCTCTCTGAGCTGCTTCACCCATACTCTCCTGCTCGGTGCCTCAGATCAGCTGATCAGCTGCTTCTGGAGGTGCCGAGGTCCAAACGGAGGCTCAGAGGGGACAGAGCTTTTTCTGTTGCTGCTCCAAAACTGTGGAACGATCTCCCTCTTCCCGTCAGACAAGCTCCTTCACTGTCCAGTTTTAAAACTCTTTTAAAAACACATTTTTACTCACTGGCTTTTAGCACAGACTGATTTTGTTCTGCACTGTTTTTATTGTTTTTATTGATCTTAATGTTTTAACAACTGTTTTATTTTTATGTGTTTAAATGTTCTTGATTTTATGTACAGCACTTTGTTGCAGCTGTGGTTGTTTTAAAGGGCTCTATAAATAAAGTATTATTATTATTATTATTATTAGTTATGCGATAAATTCTACCGTCGATTCGGCCAGACAGGATAGCGAAACAGGCAAAATATGAGAAGGTTAGCTAGCAAGCTAGGCCAAGCATTTTCACATACCTCACGATGGAGTCCTTCGTTGTCCGCTTGTAGCCACGCTAATCGTGTTAGCAACGCTGTCGTCCGCCCCGTGTTGTCATGGGTGCTCCTGGTTAGCCATGCTAACCGTGGAAGCTAGCCAGATAGCAGCGGGGTTACTCTATTTCCACTCTCCTTTCTCCGGGGTCATCCGCGAGAAAAACTTTGAGTGTCTTTGTGTGTAGCATCCCTGAGCAGACCGGACAGGCCTCGTGGGTGTCCACTGCTGAAAAAGGCAAGTACACCTCGCTGCAGCCTGTAGACGGACCATTGTCAGTCCCGGAAGTGGTGCTATTGCATTCCGGAAATGAAGGGGGCGTTGTTTTCATGATCGCTGCAGCCTGCAGACGGACCACTGTCAGTCCCGGAAGTGATGCTATTGCATTTAAAAAACCTTAGGGTGCGCTATTTTCATGATCACTAGTATTTAAAAAAACCTTAAAGAAGCGCAAGTTGAGAGGTTTTAGGCCACACGATCCACAGTAGAAAACGCACGTCAGCAAAAGGTATTTTTACCTTCTTAAAACTTTTTTCACATAGTAAATCATAAAACGCTTTTCTAGATGAGGTTGAACATATAATTAACAGCTGTAAACAATTGAAATTCGTATTCTTAACAGTTTTATAGTGTTTTTTTTATCATTAAATGTTAATCTTTTTTTATATATATGTTTTTGTACACTAACATTTCTGGAAAGTCTTTTTTTTTTTATAAACTACAAGCTGCCATCATAGGTGGGTGTAGTACCCTCTACTTCAATATATTTTTAGTATATAAGTCAACAAACTAATGTTAGAAGAAACCTAACATAAACAACATTTATCTGCGTATCATGTTTATTTATGGGTTAAAATAGGTTCTTCATTCAGTAAAGTTACTCGCATTAGGTTGCATATCAACAAAATCTACTAAAAAAAAGTATTAACATATGGCAAAAGTTACAGAGTAAATGGGGAAATCTAATTAATTAGTTACATTTGTCTTTAAAATATTAATTTCCATTAAAAAAAATTGTAATAGCAACACTAGCGCCTTTAAAATATTAACTTCCATTATTTTTTTTAGAGTAGTGCCACTAGTGCCTTTAAAATATTAATTTCCATTCATTTTGTTGTTGTTGCGTGTTTTAATAGCGCCACTAGTGCCCCCTTAATAGCACCACTAGCGCCCCCTTCATTTCCGGATTGCAATAACCACTTCCCGGACTGACACCGGTCCGTGCTGCAAGCTGCAGCGAGGACCTTGTCGAGTAGGAGGCCGGGTAGAGACAGAGTCAGTCCGAGCAGAGGAGGCTTTTTTCGGACACAAGCTAGAAACGGTCGGTGTACTCTCTGGAAGTGTCCCCCTAGCGGACAAAAGTGATACTGCACCATTCTTTGGGCAAAATGAAAAACGGCGATATCAGAGCCAAATATGGGTCTAAAAATATGGGAAAAAATCCATAAATAACACGCTTTGGCGTAAAACCCGCAGGACATTCAAATGGGTAAAAAAAACTGCGTGTTATACGTAGACAAATACGGTAGTTGGCTGAGCATGAGTTACCATAATGTAGTTGATGTCCCGGTGCTGAAGATATGTCTGGTAGGAGTTTGTATGCAGCCCAGGTCTCCTCAGGCAGCAGCAGGTGTAGAGAGAGAATGGGGTTCTCTGCAGACCAAAAGTGAGCGCTTTTGGAGAATAGGCGTTTGTAGAGGACAAACACTGATTGGCTAACTGTATTTGCTGGTTCTTTAGGTAAGTTACGTCAGCTCTTTTTAAAAACTGAAGATTTGTAAGAAACAGCATCATATCTGCTGTCAAACACAAGAAGATTCTCTTTTGTTCTTGGGTTGTAGGCTGCACCTAACACTGGTTGGCTTGAGTCTGGTCTGGGTACGATGAAATATGAAGCATCTGAAGTGAAACCTGCTCCCATTTGTCAAAAGTCTGGTCTCAATTAAAGATCATGAGTCCTGTAACGAGATAATGGCCCAAAACAAAAGCTAAAAACAAAATTTGCTCTTTAGAAATGCTCTTCTATGAGATCTGATGTATGAAAGGAGCTGAAACATGGAGTAGGATTGACCATTAAAATGTGAGACAGTTGGAAGTTAACCAGTAAGCAGAAATATTTGCTCTAGTTGCGGAAATCTTACAATAACTGACAATCACTCATCTGCAGTGACTGCTTTAAAAGGTTGAACAATAAAATGTGGTTAAAGGAAACATCCTTTGTCCCAAGGCCAGTTTAAGTGTCATTATTATTTTGATTACTTTAATTTTCTTTCTTTATGAATCGATTGTAAATATTTTCACATTAATCAAAAACCAAAAGGGATTTTGTTTTTTTATTTAATGGCTAGGTATTAAAAAACAAACATTTAACCCTCCCCACTAACCATTTATGTTGCTTATATTTTGAAATGTAACCGGAAGTTCTGTGTTAAGAGAGGCAGAGATATAAGTTATGGAGACGTCGCTAATGTCGAACCGAGACGCCACTAATGTTGAACTGGTTAACAGCATAATGTCTGTGGTTAACACAAAAGGCTTTTTGTTGTTGTTGTTCAGGCTTTTTTTTTTTTTGTCCAATCAGATGTGGCCCTCCAGATACGCCCATTTTACTCTTGTCCAATCAGATGTGGCACTCTGGACATGTCCATTTTTCTATCGTCCAATCGTATGTGACCCTACAGATATGCCTTCTGAACTTGTCTGCAGAGGTACCTACTCAGAGAGTTGAGGTGATTAGCTGTGAAAGAGAGTGAGTGACAAAGAAAACCCAGGAATCCCACACATCTGTGCAACAGGCCGTTTATAGATTTAGCTCACAGTGAATAAAAATGTACAATGTAACAACACCATGCAAAAGATAAATAAATCTATGAAGGCATGCATATAGATCTGCATACATTTGGCTTAGAGGTTCCCATCAATATTATAAGCACAACTCTGCTTAGTGTGTTCCCCTTGTGGTCACAGTCTGAATAAACATCACCTATAGACACAGTAACTGTGTGACAATGATAAAACAAATGCATGGTTGAATACACTCCTGCGAGAAAATTATATTAATTTGTGTGTGCAACGATAAAAAACTGAGCTGAGTGTCTTTGTGCCGGCCCCAGTTAGCTGCTGCTGCTGCTGCTTTAGCTGCTGCTGCTGCTGCTGCTCATGTTTGATCTCACTGGAAACCTGCTTTTGGCTTCTGTGCGAGGTTTTGTCATTTGGGTGCTGAACTGCTTCATTCTAGTTGTTTGTGTTTGTTTGTTTGTTTGTTTAACACAGAGCAGCGCTTTCACAAAGACATAATTAAATCAAGCCTAATCCACTATTAATGCATTCCGCTCATGAATTATTTACACATCACTTTTATGTGTTATTGCATTTTTTTAAAACAGTTTGAACTTCTGTGCAAGCTTGTTATTGAATACAACTTCCCTCAAGATTGTTTTTTTTTATTAATTATGCCCCTCCTTTATGCAATAATACGCACCATGTTCATAAACTAACCGCGCTCACATTTTTCTAATTTATTTATTTCATTTTGTTTAAGTGAGTATGAATTTGTTTAATGCAACCAAACCGTGTGTAATAAGAGTATAATTAAAGTCTCTAGAGAGGCTTATTTTTTTAACATCTGAATATTTGTGTAAATCTTCACACAAATGGCACACAAGTGAACACACATAAAATCATTTCAGATTTTACAGACCATAAACCATTAATCTTCCTCGTCTAGTAAAAAAAGAAAAAAATCTTTATAAGATAATAAAGTTTGGAGGAAGCTGGCAGTTAGATACTCTAACTCAATGACCTGCTTACTGGGAGATGTAGACTGCAGGATTTCCTAGATTAGAAAAGACGGGACTGTTTTATATGTAAACATGAAGTATTAATCATGCCTGCAGCAACATTAAATAATGCTCCACTCCATCGACACATTAATTAACAGAAAAGAACGAGCTTTATGCCAATGTTCTCCCCAGTGCTGAAGGATTTGAACAGTGAATGTTTGTTGGTTTTGAGATGCGTCTTTTTCTGGATTTGAATTAAACAGGATATACAAGCAAACCTTAATGTTTTGGTGCAATATATTCAAGTGGGTGGGAGTTACAATCTGTAAAGGAACATAAGTTTTGTTTGTTTTTCAAGGCAGCTTGGAGCGACAGATACTGGTCAGTGGAGAAAGCAATTTTATCCACTACCAGGTGCAATGGTGAAGCCAAAAGAGAAGCCACTGGCGGCCATGGCCACCACAAATTAATCTTTAGCCACCCTGATCATTTGGAGAGAAAAAAAAACTATTTTCAGCAAAAAAAAAACCAGAATGCGTACTTTCCTCAATTGACTGGGTTACATATACATACAGCAGTGGCCATATTTGAGTATGAAGTCACAACCTCATGTTCGAAATAACCTTTTCAAACACCAAGATGGAGCTACACAGCCAAAAGGAGATTAGCCCATTGCTTATTTTTCAACTGGAAGCCTTTCTGGGTGGAATTTGCATGTTCTCTCCTTGCATGTGTGGAGCTTCTCTGGGTACTCCGGTTTTCTCCCGCAGACCCTAAACATGCATGTTGGGTTGATTGGTAACTAAATTTGTGGAAGATCTGTTCTGCAGACACATCTGAGCACCAATCAACAGCTCCTGGGGATCATCAGCTAGATGAGCAAGAGAAGCTGCTGAGGACATCCGGTCAGCGCTGGAGCATTACCTGCCAATGGTAGTTCTGTTCTAGCCTTTTACTCGTGAGTCAAACTGAGAATTAACCACTTTCTATTTCTCCGTGCTTCCAAGAGATAGTCCCGGATGCCCTCCTGTCCTCAGTGGCGGACTTAGACATGTTGGGACCCCAGGCAAACCTTTGCAAAGGGGCCCTCCCCCAAGTCAGCCTAAATGTACCATTAGGCCCTGCCCTGAAGGTAAAAGATGTTCATGTTCATACTCTAATACTGGGAACTAGACAATAAAAACAACCGTTTTTTTCTCTACTTTAATAAGGTACAACTATCCTTTAAAGTCTTTTTACGTTTTTCCGCTCCACTTTCGTATCTTCACGTTGGCTTAATCTGTTTTCCATCTCCTCTGTCTTCCCGCTCAAGCATACTGAGCACTTCCTGGATTTTTGGGTGATGTGTAACGCTCATTAAGGCTAGGCGCCTGACCACGGCCAGATATGGTAAATAGGCAGTCAGAAAAGGTTCAGCTGAGGAGCCTGTTGTGTGAATAAAACACCATCAGACAAGAAGCAAGTTTTAAGTTGTTTGTATTGTATAGACTTAGGAAGGTATTTATAATAATATTGTTTGTAATAATAATCATTTTCTTTGAGTATAACCAATAGACAAAATAGACAAAATACACACAACAAAACAGACCCTAATTACAACCAATAGACAAAATACACACAACAAAACAGACCCTAATTACAACCAATAGACAAAATACACACAACAAAACAGACCCTGATTACACCCAAGAGTTATTTTTTTTCTATTTTAAATCAGTTCTTGAATCCCGGATGATTAAAGGTCCATCAATCAATAATCTGGTAGTTTGTATTTCTTGATCCAGGGTAATATGTCCAGAAAAAAACAAATAGTTTGGTGCAATTTAAGTCCTACCGCACAGCTGCGGTGATCCGGTAGCTTGCCATCCTGGGTGGGAACAGGGGGTGAAAAAAAACCTGACCTAAACAAGGTCATAAACGAAACAAAAATTAGCATTACTATATACACAGGACTAAACTGTTATCAAAAATAGTTAAACATTCACATAGTTAAACATTCACAAAAACAAATAAAATAATTCCAGCAGGTATTTTTCAAGAATCATTCATATGTCCTGTTAAGCACCTTGATCAATGCAAGGCATTGTAGGAAGGTGCTATACAAATAAAGTTTATTATTATTATTATTATAACTTCAATTCAAAGACCACATCAACAGTACAGATCAAATTAGTTACAGATCAAGTTTTAAAGTGCACTTCCAAGTTGTATCCAAGTTTAATTCATATAAGAGTCAATTAAGCTTAATTTACTTCAATATTGTTTCAATAAACAAATAATTTCTTTTTTGTTGCTCAACCCAAAAGAAATTAAACCAATTCCAAATTCTATAGGCCGTCAACAGATTTAATGAAAAGTAACTAAAATGATCCTAAAAGGATGAAATTACAAAAATCAAAGGATTTATTTAATACCTTACGTATATATATTCTATTCGGCCACAAAATTAACAAAAAGAGAATGATCTTTTAATCACTAAGACCACTTTTAAATTTCAAATACATAAATGGAGTGGGCGTTTCGCCACCGCATTTCTATTTCATAAAAGGAACCCAAATACATAAAACAAACGACTCACCGTCGAGTGGTTGACACAAAACACCTAATAAAATCCTCCGGCCGCGTTAATTTAGCTTGATACAGCGGGTTCTCTCATGATTTATGAACACACCGAGCGCAACCAGCTAGCCACAGCGTTAGCAGTTCAATAATGACGGAGTTCACCTCTGATCCGGAAGATGTCAAGATGGAATAGTCCATGTTAGTAGGGGGATACAGAAATCGACCGGTTTTTGTATTGCGTTTTTAATCATCGTTTTCATCGTAACTATAATTATTTTTATGTTAAACGTACATTAACAAGCAGGAGCAATCTTAGGGATGTAGGTGACTGGCCGGGGCGGGGCTCCTGCTGATTGGGGGCCTAAGGCTACGGCCTTGTTCGCCTATATGGTAGATCCGCGTCTGCCTGTCCTCTGGATTCTCCTCTGTGGACCGTGAGTTCCCCTGTGCCTCCTCAGCTGCCTCCAAGCTTTCCTACCAATTGTCTGTTTCCTGTTATTGTTTGATGAACACCTTCTTTGACTGGAACCATTTGGGTCAGCTTTCCCAAATACTGACACCTACATCCACCGGTTCCAATTCCCTCCCTGGCTCATTGAAGGATTTATCACCTTGTTAATAAATAAAAATGGTAAATACATTTAGTGTCTTGGTATCTGTTCTCCCCGGTCCTTGTATCTGGCTATAGCTGCAATCATTGCAAAGTTGTCCTTAGGTGTGACTGAGAGTTTAGTTGTTTGTTTTCTAAAAAAGCTAAGTCTGGTCCTCTGGACATTCCAAAAAACAAAGCAAAACAAAGCAAAGAAAACTGTAGAAACGTTTTGTCTTTCGTCCGAAAGACTTCCTCAGTCTGAGATGCTATATTCAGCCCAGTCTTATAAATAGCACCCTCTAACAGTGGATCAACCAGTTTGCTGATGACAGCCTGAAACCAACTGCTCACGTGATCAAGGAGGACCATCAGCCTAACGATGGATTGTTAGCACCCTGATGGTTGTTTGCTATTCACAGAGGGCTGAGTGATACTAGCAATAACAGCATTGTAAGAGGGGGACAGTTGAACCCAGAGGCCTCCACCTCTGTTTAATGATGGACGGTTTCTTTTCACAAAGATGGCCTCCTTTACTCCTCTCTCAAACCATCGTTCCTCTCTATCAAGGATGTGAACATCTTCATCCCTGAAAGAGTGACAACTGGCCTGGAGATGAATGTAGACCGCAGAGTCCTGACCTGATGATGTTGATCTTCTGTGCTGGGCCATCCTTTTGTTAAACCCCAAAATACATTACGGCAAAGACTGGTTCATCCCAAAGATCCAGTCCCCCGGCACAAACGGAGTGATATTGTGTATGCTGTTCAGTGTCAGGAGGGCTGTGATCAGTCTTATATCGGGGAAACTAAACAGCCACTAAAAGGGAAAGAGAAGGAGCAAAGGCTGGTATAATGCCAGTTTCCCCTCCACCCCAACTCTAACCCAAGCCTTTACTGTCTAAATTCATTCATTCATTCAACCTTTATTTATACAGGCTAGCCTCGTTGAGCCACGGGGACTCATTTACAAGAGGGACCTGTCTCACTCACACCCAGGGTCAATTTAGAGTTACCAAATGTATCATTGTAAGTGATCACAGGTACAGGAGGCGAGAATAGTGTCATCCCGCCACCCATAACCACAGTGCCCACTGCAAGTTCCTAAATGTGAATGTTATGAGGATGTTTATGAGTGAATTTCTAAGGTGTATAACACAATTGAGTCCCAGGTGGTTCTGAACAACACAGATGTAAAAATGTTGCAGTACACCCGAGCCTCAAAATTCCTACATGTATTAAATTTGAAATGAAGAGGGCGGAGATGTATGGTGAAGGATGGGGAGAAAATAAATGCAGGAACAAATGCTCCCGCAGGGAGTCAGCTCCCCCGCTGACCCAACAGGTCCCCCTAGCTCCCCAGGGCCCACCCAAGGAGCGAGGCCAAAACACCTCTCTGACCGCCATAACCATTTAGCTCCAGACCAGAGAGGGACAGGACCACAAGGGCCACCAGCGCAGGACCAACAGCCCACATCCACCAGTGCCGCCAAGACCCCTACTAATCGTAGTCAACCCACCGCCCAATAGGACGCAAAATCATACATGGACGACATGGCCAAGAGCACCCACCCAACCACTGACAGAGCCAGGGAGCACCGGGAGCATGCCCTCACCATAGGAAAGGGCCAGCCAACCGGCCACGCATAGTCCCAGACCATCATCAAGGACATCTACCCAGTCCCCACCCCATAAGAAATACTACACCCAACCATCATACTAACAACTCTCAGAACATATAACACACTAGACACCCAGGCTTGGTCAACCTGCCCCCTCCCATGTGCTACCAGGCACGCCCCCAAACCCCAATCCCCCAACCCACAAACCCCCAACCCACCAGCGAGCCGAGGCCCCCCCGGCCAGCGTCGGACACCAGAGCGCAAACCAGCCCAAAGCCAGGCAACCCGCCCGCCAGAGCCCAAGATCCCCCAACCCCACCAGGACAAAGCCAGGGGACGACACGCCACCAGAACCCTGATGGTTTCTTGTATGGGTGCAAATCTCTCAGTGTCTGGAGAATCGATTCTATATGCATATATATTCCCTTTCAGTCTGGTCTCTCAGTGCAACATACTTGCTATGGGAATTACGCCCCCGCGTGATTACCTGAAGGAATATACTCACGCCTTTACAGCTAGGGGCGTCATCACCGCGCCAGAGACCCCGTCCTCTGGGTACTTAAGCGGCTTGCACCCCTCCATCTTTCTCTTTTTTGCCCTTCACCTCACTTAAACCTGAACTACCTCTTTGCGGGACTTCTCTGTTGCTTCATCGCTCAACCTGAGGTGAGCTTGCTCCCTGCACAGAGCGCACAGAGAATTATTCCTGCGTACTGCTGGACTAGCGAAAGCTAGTCCGGCACATTTCTATTAACCCCAAAGTATTTTCTCTCCTCTCTCTACAGGTTGCTTCGCTCGACGGCGCTAACTACGCCACAAGAAAAAAGCTACCTTGTTAACTCCTAGCGAGCTAGTCAGCGAAAGCAACGCGACGGAGGAGACATTTCAAGAAAAAAGAAGAAAGATTCTGGAAGGACTCGCTCGCCTCGTCTCGGACATGCCTCCGGAGAAAGGAAAGCGAAAGGCGAGACTTCTAAGGAAAACCAACGGGACGGCGAGCCCAACTTTGCGCGCCTGTCCCAGCGGATACGGCTTTTCCCTAGCAGCAATGGACACCCACGAGGCCTGTCCAGTATGCCTGGGAATACTTCATGCAAAAACAGCGCTGGATGTGCCCGACTTTTGCCCACACTGCAGCCTCATGATGGATGCCGGTCTACGGCATCGGGTTGACCTTGTCGTCAAAGCCATGGGCTCTTCAGCGACACCAGCGGACGCGGACACCAGGGAGCCCCTCATTCCCATGCCGAAGTTAGAGAACATGGCTCTTCATGACAGCACACGTGTCGAATGGGGCGACAGCCCTGACGTGCTGGCTCCCATGGTGGACCTAACAGTCGAATTCGACACCCGTTGTATGATGAACGAGGACGAGATCTCGATTTCAGCCTCGGGCGAATTTTCAACGGAGGAGGCAAACGTGGAACTGGAGGATAAGGGTGAAGATCTCTCCCAGACCCCAGTACCTGTGCTTCCAGAAACTGACTTTTCCATCCCTGCTATGTTCGACTTGTACCACAGAGCAACGGACATGTTGCACATCCCATGGCCTGAACCTCCGCCTCGCCAACAGGTCACGAGGCTGGCAGGAAACTATTTTTACTCGAAGTAGCAGGCCGCCACGAGGCAAAAGATGCCCGTGTTCCCGGACTTCCTCACAGAATTAACTCGCACCTGGACTCAACCACAAGCCCCTATTCTTCTCCCCCTCTCACAGTTCCTTGACGTTGATGGGATAGATGAAGTGGGAATAGCTAACGTGCCTCAGATTGAGGAAACACTAGCGTCTCACCTGGCTCCTAAGTCATCAGGATCAAAACCAACTCTCCCCAGCAAGGCTTGTCGAGCCTTAGTGTCTCTACTCGAGAAATGCTACAGGGCTCAGGGACTTGCGGCACGCGCCATGAACGCGTCCGTGTTAATGCAAGCTTACCTGGCCGAAAAACTGCAACAGCTCCAAACAACAACGGACAAGCAGGCGGCTGCCGAATTGCTGGATGAAGCCCGCAGAGCAACAGACTTTGTGCTCCGTATGATGGGGACAGCTGCTGTTGCGCAGGGCAGAGGAATTGAGGAAGTGGTCATCGCGATCCGCCACCTCTGGATGACTCTGACGGATCTCCCGGAGGGACAGAAGGTGCCTTTTCTCCACCACTTGATAGAGCCGGAAGGATTATTTGGTAAAGCTTTGGAGCAAATTCAGACCAAGCTGGACCAAAGACGCAGACAGGCGGAAGCTCTCCGGGTGGGCATTCCCTGGAGAAGCTTCACCCCCCCAAGGGAGTCTGCTTGAAGCAGACCTGCGCAGTCTCGGCACCACTCGGAAATGCGTACCCCACCGCAGAAGCAGCCAACATACAAGGAGGAGCCCAGGCAAAGACCCCCGCAGGGCCCACCCCATACCGAGCACGCATGGAGCAAAAACAGGTTTGTCCCTCGCCAGGCGACCAAGCATAGGGCCTCCTCGGCGAATCGTGACAACAGACAAAAATGTGCCTGATGAACCAGGTCCACGTTTCCACGTTACAGGATCACCCGCCCATATGGTAACAGGAATGATCCCTTCATTTCCAGACTTTGCTTGAAACATAGTATAAACAGCTGGTTTATTTACAGCATGCACAAATCATGCTTTTTCTGCTGTGAGTGACATAAAAGCAAGTACGTCATTGCACATAAGCACAAATAAATTTCATGAAACAGCTCCTCTCTGTTTTATTGACTCTCAAAAAAAAACATACAATCTTCAGCAAAACAGGTATCTCTGGCCTGCAAGCCGTCATAAAGGGAGAGAGCCTTTTTCCCCCTCTCCCTTACGGCCCACGGGGTATTAGCATAATTAATAAACCCCAGCAGAGTGCCTCTGCAATGAGCAAACACAGAGGCATCTGCGAACCCCCCTCCTTCACACACCTCTCAGGGAGACAGGTGGGGAGGGTCACGTGCTCAAGCCCTCGTTCCGTTGTGAACAATGGGACAGCCAATACACTAACCAGACGAACATGTGACATGTCCACATCTCAGGGAGGCAAGCTGACAGAGTCTGTCAACGGGGGGCTACATCAGACACCCTCAGGCAGCCACAAATTTCACACCTTCACAACAGTGACTGTGTTCAGCCTGCTGTGGATGAAAACAAGTCAGAGCCGAATCAGATCTCTCCTCCTGTTTTTCAAGAGGGACTGAGCTCTTTATCATCAAATAATCTGAAGTCTGCTAAACCAAAAGGAACACCCCCACGCCCGTACGGTGCAGCCATTCCTTTGTTATTAACAAGGGACATGCAATGCCCGAGCAGTACTCAGACAGCACGTCTCCTCCCGTTCTGTGCTGATCCAAAACTGCTTTCAAAAATAATTCCCCCAAAGTGTGATACAAAGACCTTGGTCAGTTTACCTGGTACCAACGCCCCATTAAAGCCAAGGACCAGTAGACTGGACCACCCCAGAAAACGGATTGGAGTCAGGAGATCTGCTCGTTTACATAACTTGTAGCCTCACAGCGGGACTCCAAACTTGGAGGAAAATAGACTTTCTGCTCCAAACCTGTCTAATTAGGATGACAGGTCACACCGGCCCTCAATTAACCCTGAGCAGGGTAACTTGGGAGCACATCAGCAAGGAGGCCTCCTTCTTAATCTGGTTGACCCCCAGGGGTTAACAGTCCTTGTGTCACCAGAAGGGGTAGTATAAACACTTAGGCCAGGTACTGCCAAAAGTCTCAGCTTGTTGGCCGAAAAGAACAGGTTGATGGCGTCAGGCTTGCCAGAAAATGTGGTATTGACCATACAAAATGCCCGTGCTAGATCAACACAATCTTTATACACACAAAAGTGGCGTATTTTTGAAGCCTGGTGCTCAGAAAGAAATATTATTTCTTATGCATGCGACTTGGCTCAGCTCCTGACTTTCCTTCAGGATTTACTGGAAAAAGGTCGTTCTTATTCAACGATTAAAGTTTTCCTATCAGCGATTTCAGCCTGTCACGAAGGCTGGGGACACAGGACACCTGGAGCACATCCAATCATAATAAGATTTATGAAGGGTGTCCTTCGGACTAAACCACCCAGCAGGACCCTGACCCCTGGTTGGGATCTTGGCCTGGTCCTGGGGGCTCTTTGTGACCCTCCATTCGAGCCGCTGAGTAAGGTTAAGATAGATTTACTATCTTATAAAACTGCTCTACTCCTGGCACTTTGCTCGGCGAAATGCGTGGGTGACCTCCATGCATTGTCTGTACATCCAATGTGTACCAGATTCGCCCCTGATGGGTCAAAGGTCACACTAAGGCCTAATCCCGCATACACTCCCAAGGTCTTGACTCTGAAACATAGGAGTCTAGACTTTGATCTCCTCCTTTCCACCTGCTCCTGTCCTCACTCAGGAACAGGAAAGGCTAAAGGCTCTCTGCCCAGTGAGGGCTTTACGCACCTACATGCAGAGAACAGAAGAATGGAGGAAAACAAACCAACTGTTCATCTGCTTTAAAGCACCTGCTACCGGGAGAGCCATATCAAAACAACGCCTCTCACATTGGGTGACTGAGGCCATTAAAATGGCCTACAGTAGCAAAGGTCAACAGGTACCCTCTGGAGTGCATGCTCACTCCACTAGGGGCTTGGCCACTTCCTGGTCATTATTCAAGGGTGTACCAGTCGCAGACATCTGTGCTGCTGCGAATTGGAGCTCATTAAATACTTTTGCAAAGCATTACAGTTTGGATGTTACTGCGGGTGACGTCACTCAGGCTGTCCTTTCTAACACACAATAGAAAGTAGCCTTGGGATGCCTGCTGGTCAAAGGCAGACGTTCACTCTAGCATGCATTTTACTGAGCATTTCAAGGGCGTGAATGGATTACGTTCCCATAGCAAGTATGTTGCACTGAGAGACCAGACTGAAAGGGAACTGAAAGTTATGCACCATAACTCATGTTCCCTGAAGGAAGGGAACAAGGTGCAACATAGCTGGCCCTTTTCAATGCTGAAAGCTCTGTGAAGTGCAACTTTGGAGAAAGATAGAGGGGCGCAAGCCTCTTAAGTACCCAGAGGGTGGGGACTCTGGCGCGGCGATGACGCCCCTAGCCGTAAAGGCGTGAGTATATTCCTTCAGGTAATCGTGCGGGGGCGCAATTCCCATAGCAAGTATGTTGCACATCATTCCCTTCCTTCAGGGAACATGAGTTATGGTGCATAACTTTCAGTTTTTAGTTGTGTAGGATAAATAGTTTATGAGTAATGATAAGTTATATTGTTTGTTTCAAAAAACGTTTTCTGATTTGTGACGTATTTCCTGTTTGGGGGGCGCTCTGATCTTATCCATAGACTCTCGTTATAAATGGCGCATGCGCAGTCATTCCACAACGTTATAAAACTATGGGACGATGCTGGGTGCATTTTTCACCACCCTGGACAGTCCAACATGAGCTGAACGTACAGAACAATGTACTTCCGGTCTGGTCTTTTTTTCAATTTGTCTGGGATTACAGAGCCGTGCAGTGACTCAAGCAGGCTTGCTCAGATAAGTTTTAAGTCATTGAAAGCCCTTTACCTTATCTAATATCTATTTGCATTTCTGACTGATATGCCTCTCAGATTTTAGATGGCTCTGTGAAAAAAGCCTTCAGCTGACAGCGCAACATGTTTTCACTCCCTTAGCATCAATATATGATGAGTAGGGAGTGAGAATGAGTTGATATATATATATATACCGTATTTTCCGGCCTATAAGTCGCACCTTTTTACCTACATTTTTTTTTAGCCCTGCGACTTATAGGTCAATGCATCTTATACATGGATTTTTCGTTTTTTTCACTTTGGTCAAAAAATGGTCACTTAATTTAACGGTTTTTAAAAAGCCACCTAAAACTGTCAAAGTGCATTTATCAAGAAAAGTTAAACTGACACACACTTTTACTGTAATGTCAGCTAACAAAAATATATTTTTCATGTGTTTATATTTAAAGATCAAAGAGATTCAGGTTTGTTTGCTGCACTGCAGGTCTGTTGTTGCTGCGCGTGCTCGTTTTGTGCCGTGAGGTGCGACTTATAGGCCGGTGCGACTTATACGTGGATTTTTTTCCACTTTATTAGACATAATTGGACTGGTGCGACTTATAGGCCGGTGCGACTTATAGGCGAAAAAAACGGTGTATATATATATATATATATATATATATATATATATATATATATATATATATATATATATATATATATATATATTCCATCCATCCATCCATTTTCTTCCGCTTATCCGGGGTCGGGTCGCGGGGGTAGCAGCCTAAGTAGGGAGGCCCAGACTTCCCTCTCCCCAGCCACTTGGAGCAGCTCCTCTGGGGGAATCCCAAGGCGTTCCCAGGCCAGCCGAGAAACATAGTCCCTCCAGCGTATCCTGGGTCTTCCTCTGGGTCTCCTCCCGGTGGGACATGCCCGGAACACCTCACCAGGGAGGC
>JBBPBX010003833.1:9689-41560 GCA_038048925.1 Garcialebias charrua | reverse complement strand
AATGTCCAGAGGACCAGACTTAGCTTTTTTGGATTTTTCTACCTGGATTATTAACTAAGTTACTTTTCCCAAGGACTAACCAGTAACTTAACTAGGTTACTTTTTCAATGTAACTATGCCATTTCGAAATATTTTTATTTTATGATTTCATTTTTTTTTATTTTTTTTTAAAGTCTTCAGTGTAAATTGGTCCAGAAGTTCCAGTATGTATGTATATGTATTCTTGGATTTTGAAGTGGCAACATGATATTTCAAATAAACCTTTCTTACACCTACATGCAGCCACACACCGAAATGAAGAATGGTACCTCACTTTTTCAAGTTGCATGCTCACAACATGCACGGATGGACAGAGGGTATTTACAATGCACTCTTTTCACTCTGCGACAGGGGACCAAAAAAAAAAAGAGAGAAAAAAAGAGCTCAGGCTGATTTCCTGTATTTCATAATGTATCACTAGTTCTTAATTAAAATGCAAGTGCAGAACGAAAGAAATGCCAAATGGATTCTAATAATGAACAATAGTTGTTAATTAACGAGGTTGGATAAAATCTAAAGAACATTAATTTTAGAAAAAGAAATTAGTTGAGATTTGACTTCTCAAAATTTTGTCCTTATGATTAATTTAATCTCTGACAGCAAGCTTTTACTGATTATGCTGAACCATAAATATTACAAATGTCATCACAATTAACACCAAATATTAATAAAGGAAACATTCCATTACCTTGATTTGGCTACTTTGAACAAATATTAAAACTAAAATTTTAAAAATCTATCATGAAAAAATAACATTGTCCTATACAAATATATTTTTTAATTCATCCAACCTTTATTTATATAAGTTAGTCTCATTGAGACACAAGGACTCGTTTATAAGAAAGACCTGTTCTTAACAAAGAACACAGATGAGGCACACACTACAAAAAAGAAAGCTCATCAGAGACTCTTCTTCCTCAGGCAGCTGAGGCGAGCTAGCTCAGTCCTCACCTCCTTCTACAGGTGTGCAATAGAGAGCATCCTGTGCTCCAGCATCAACGTGTGGCATGGAGGCTGCACAGCTGCAGAAAGAAAAAGCTTTGCAGAGAGTGGTGAAGGCTGCACAGAAGATGTTGGAATCAGTCTCCCCACCATCACAGACATTTACACCTCTAGATGCAGGAAGAGGCCGGACCCCACTCACTCATACACACTTTGTGCCCCATTCCCCTCAAGAAGGAAGTTAAGCATTAAGTGCAGAACCACCGGGCTGAGGAACAGCTTCTACCCTGAAGCTGTTTGACTCATGGATCTCTAACCAGGATAATCACTAAGGACAAAAATAAAAACAACTGTAATGCCACTTAAAGCTTCAGTATGTAGCTTTTTTTATAAACATATTTCTTCACACTGTCACTACCTCCTGACAGACTGATGTTAGCCAGGTAATCTTTTTTTTTTTTTTCCATTTATAGATGGCCTCCCTTCTCACCTTATAGCCATCCTCTCACTCCAATATGTATTTTTCTTTTTTAATAGAGAGAAAGAAAAGAGAAAGTAAGACAACAAAACAACAATTATCCACAAAAAGAGCACACGGCAAACACACCAAACCTCCGTCCGCAAATCCTGCAAAGCACATGACAGAACACAGCAACGAAACATACAAGCATAAAGACTAATAATCTTCATGACCTTGCAGTAGATTTCTATAAATACACATACCCATACCTACAAATATATATACAGTATACATACATATTAGGGGTGTAACGGTACGCTAAAATCACATTTCGGTTCGGTTCAACTACAAGGAGAGCTCGGTTCGGTTTATTTTCGGGTTTTTTCGGTACAAATTTTTTTTTTTTTTTTTACAAAATAAAGACTTACAAAATGTTTATTTTGAAAATGTGCCAAAAATATGTTTGTATTGTATTGTAGTAATAAATAAAAGTGACCCATTTGGATGACCAACAACACCACCAGCCTGATCAAGAAAGGTCATCAGAGACTCTACTTCCTCAGACGACTGAGACGAGCTGGTCTGAGCAGCCCAGTTCTCACCTCGTTCTACAGGTGTGCAGTGGAGAGCGTCCTGTGCTCCAGCATCAACGTGTGGCATGGAGGCTGCACAGTTGCAGAGAGGAAAGCTCTACAGAGAGTGGTGAAGGCTGCACAGAAGTCTGTTGGAGTCAGTCTCCCCACCATCACAGACATTTACACCTCCAGATGCAGGAAAAGAGCCACCTGCATCATGAAAGACCTCACTCACCCAGCACACTCACTCTTTGCCCCACTCCCCTCAGGACGGAGGTTGAGGAGCATCAAATGTAGAACCACTAGACTGAGGAACAGCTTCTACCCTGAGGCTGTTAGACTCATGAATGAATAAATAAAAATAAAATAAAAATAAACACTGCAAAATATCACATCATGCTGATGCTGATCTGTTTTCTTGTTGCTGTGTTCATCTGTGACCATCTGCTCATACAGACTCATGTTCGTGCTGCTGTTTATAATGATGTTTTTCCACTATATTAGGGCTTAGTGTATTACTAGTTGATGTTTTTCTTAGTTAATTCTAGATGTTATTACTGTTTTTCTCTTGCATTTGTTGTTGGATGTAACTGGGACCCCGTGTACATAATCTCGTTTTCATCACATGTACCACATGCGGTGCAAATGACAATAAAGACTCTCTGACTCTGATTTTAAATAAACAGCACTCTACAATAAATAAACTATACTAACAATAATAAAAATCTTAATAAATACAATAACAGTCAGAACAATAAGCAGCAACAGACTGTTTACAATCTAACTAATCAAGTTTTTGTTCAGTAGCAGCAGTGTGGCTGTATTTGTCCTCATTACTGTACTCACAACTTCTTCTTGGTGGGACAGGTGGGACTGTGGGAACAGTTCAGAGTTCAGTTCAGTCATCACTTAGCTGCAGGTGGATTTACCTCTGTCACAGACTGGAAATAAAAAACAAAAGAGATAAAAAAAAAACAAGTTAATAAGATTATGATTTAAAAAAAAAGATTATTTAGATAATAATAAAACAATACCTCTTGAACAATTGAATCTCTCACTCTTCATCATCATGGCAGGCAGGGCTTTAATCTGGTCCAGGGCTTGTTGTTGACAACATCAGTTAGTTTTTTCATAAAGAGCTGAACTTTTTGAAGTGTTGACGTGATGAATGTCTCATAGTGACGCTCAGTAACTTTAAACCCTGCGCATATAACAACGTTCAGACAGATTCAGAGATTTAAAAACTCATACAGCTTGTGTTATTGCTCTGGACCGCTCTGATTACCTGATGAAGGAGTTTTAATGCAGCTGCTGTTCACGTTCGGATGGAGTTTTAATACAGCTCTTCATTCACGTTCGGATGAAGTAGTTTTAATACAGCTGTTGTTCATGTTCGGATGAAGTTTTAATGCAGCTCTTCGTTCACGTTCGGATGACAGTTTCCAGCGCGTTCACGTGACGTGTTGCTGCTGCGTCACTCAAGCAGCTGCTGCAGTCTTCATGAAGCAAAGTCCACACAAGCTGCGCGTGCGCTCATCTTTTGAAGAAAGCTATAACGTTCAAAAACAGGAGACCGCACGAGATGCTAACGGCTAAATGCTGCGCGTGCCACGCGAAAATAGGTCCGTGCTGAAACGCGCCCAGGAAATTTTGTTCTGCGGTGCATATATTCCCCTGTTAAGAACGTTTAATGAGTGAAAATATAACCGAAACGGTACGCAGGTGGACCGAACCGAACGTGCTGTACCGAAACGGTTCGGTAAACCCATTATAACCGTTACATGCCTAATACATATATATTTATATTCATTCATATACCCATCTACATATCTGCATATATCTACATATACATCCCTGCATCCATTTGTGTGTGGTTGTGAGCATGCGTAAGTGAATAAGGTTCCTCCAACAGAACATTAATGCCCCTTTTCCACCGGTCGGCTCGGGTCGGATGTTACGTCATATGTGCGTCGCAGAGACCCCCTTTCATCCTTTCCCACCGGATATTCCGTGCTGAGCCGCGCGAGATTTCCTGAGATTTTCGGGCTGGTTTCAGAGGGGTACTGAAGCGAGCTCACCCGCTCCGGAAGTAGGAAGGAGGAGACGAGAGCTGTTTTTACGGAAGCGAGGGACGCGATCACTGCAGGACTTTTACATGATAAACACGGTAAAAACAATTATTATTTTTTAAATTTATAGCAAAGATGGGTCTTCAGCTGAACGTGTCCTTAATAAAATCACGTACTGCTCAAAACTGCAGGATTTTAAAAAAATAGGTTCGCCACGAGCAACACGCGGCGCGCGGGCGGCTTTATGTCTTTAAATGTAGCTCAATGAACAGATATAAAATATATTTCATAGCTGACTTTAATAGTACGAGGGCTCCTGAGCTTAACCACGCTTTAATATTGTCACGTATGGTCAAATGTGCTGCATTTAAAGTAGTTTCGCTTTGACTTTTTCCAAAACCTGTGTTTGCACAACGAAAATAAATTATAAAAATTCGAATTTTATTTCAAATAACTCCAACAGGATACATTTCGTATATGAACATGTTGTGATCACACTAGATTTTTTTGAAAAATATCAGCTTTGTGGTTTTTGATAGAATTGATAATATGTGATACAAAGTAGAAAATAATGGACGTAGGTTGACACATTTATGTCTATAAAACATTGAATTTTATTTCAAATAACTCCAACAGGATACATTTCGTATATGAACATGTTGTGATCACACTAGATTTTTTTGAAAAATATCAGCTATGTGGTTTTTGATAGAATTGATAATATGTGATACAAAGTAGAAAATAATGGACGTAGGTTGACACATTTATGTCTATAAAACATTGAATTTTATTTCAAATAACTCCAACAGGATACATTTCGTATATGAACATGTTGTGATCACACTAGATTTTTTTGAAAAATATCAGCTATGTGGTTTTTGATAGAATTGATAATATGTGATACAAAGTCTTTATTGTGTTCTTCTTCTAGTGGTGGCTAGTACTGTAGTAAATAGCTTGAGGAACACTACTGCCACCATGTGGTAAGACGAGTAGGATTCTGGACCCCGCCCACAGAAGGGGTACAAAAAAGCTGTGGAAACAGAACATAGATGTGACCCGACCCGAACTGAGCCGACCTGAGCCGATCCAACCCGAGCCGAGCCGAGCGGTGGAAAAGAGGCATTAGTAGCGACTGTGAAGCATCAGAGATCCGTCCCCCCAAAGCCCGAGGCAGACGAAGGGGCGATCAAAGCCCAAGACTCCAGGAAGGACCCCGAGCCCAGAGTCCCCAGGGCCACCCGAACAGGACGAGCCACTCATCCACTCTCCAGATCCGACCAAGGGGAAGAATCAGCCTAACATACATGTTTTTGGACTGTGGGAGGAAACCAGAGCACCCGGAGAAAACCCACGCATGCACGGAGAGAACATGCAAACTCCACCCAGAAAGGTCCCCGGATTGGAAAGCGATGCAGGACTGTTTTGTATGTCACACAAATGTATTAAATTCCCCTTCTTAATCCCTGATCAGGACTTTTTTTTTTTTTTTTCAAAAGTCAAATAATCGCTTCATCCACCGCTCTGTACCGCTTCCTCTGCCGACTGCAATGAATGAGGAAGTGAAATTGTCACGAGTGAATAAAAGTAGGGTTCAACGTGGCTGCCAGAGGCTCTGAAGATTTCCTGGTCTTCTGGTGTGCTGGACTAGCGCTCAATGGTTTTATTTTATTTTTTTAGAAGGTTTTATTAACATATAAACACAGAATATCGCAGCGTCTCCGAGAGACTGCAGCTGGGGGCGGAGCTGCAGATCTCAAGTTCACAGACCACGGACTGTGGCTCCCCTCAGAGCCATATATGGCTCTGAGGGGGAGGGAGCAGAATGCTTTTCCTTGTTGAAAATTTTTCTAAGTGTTTTGGTCATACAGAAATCGCAGATAGCAGCTTTAATTGGTGATATGTGACTTCTCTGTACTCCAGATTACCCTTGCTGTTGATCGCATGCTGCTGATGATCTCATGCTGCTGATTATCTCATGCTGCTGTAATAAAATAGGCGAAGAGGTCAGTTTGCTGACTTACCTATATTTTAGATGTAAATTGAGCAGAGTTTGACTGACACAAATTATCATCTTAATTCACGGGTTCTCATCTTTTTCAGATTAATATTCAATCAATCTGTGACTCAGTGATATGTAACTTGACAGGATATGTTATTATGTTTGACCTACCAAAGGTAGAATCGTTTAATAACAAATCATGAAATTACATCAAAACATAGTTACATAAATTGATCGACCAGGTTTCCTATAACTAACTTTCACAGATTAAAACTTAGAGACAACAGAAGAACAGGTAAAAGTTGGCATATTTACTTATACTGCAGGCACAAACTTAAAGTTGTTACTGGCTTAGGAAGATAAGAGGAGAATGAAGGAAATGGAAGTTTAACAATGAAAGATGGAGGGAGTGGTGTGTTTTTAACCAGGAAGCATGGCAGCTCTCCGGCCGATCTCCGCTACAACGTCGGTACACTTGGCAAAGCATCTGACGACTTTGTTACCTCGTGAAGATGGTCAATCTCCCGTAGTCCAGTTGGTCAATCTGTTTACCGTTCTTCAGCGTCTCCAGACGTGTGTGTCATCTCGGACCGTAGTAACGGCACGTCCTGGTTGGCTTTTCAGAATAAAAGTGTTCTTGGCTGAGAACATATTTATTCTGAGCTCTGATTCGCCCTTCTACGGAAGCGTAGTGATGACACCTGGAGAAATTTTTTTGGGGGGCTTATCACGTAATAACATGATATGTATCACATTATTACGTGATACGTATCACGTAATAACGTGATACGTATCACGTAATAACTTGATATTATCACGTAATAATGTGATACGTATCACGTAAGAATGTGATACGTATCACGTTATTACGTGATAAGTATAGATGTCCATCCACATGGTATCAGCACCATTACCCATAATGTAAGTTTGCCCATACGCTTGTTTTTGCCTGCACAATGGCTAATTTACAGAATGTCATCAAGTTTTACTTCATGCTTGGTCTAAAACATGGAGAGATACTGATAATGCTTCGCACTGGGGATGACATCATCATCATCAGTATGCGCACTCTGAGAAGAATCCTGAGCAGAATGGGACAGTTCAATAGTTAAAAATAAACAAAAATAAAAATAAACAAAAAGGCACATCTAACCGCATTTTAGGAGAGAATATAAACAAAGTAACATAACACAGCTTTCAGAGTTTAATAAACAATGATAAATTGCTAATTTTAAATAATATGGAGCAATGAAACATGTTAGTGTACTGTAATATGTAAAAAAAACAAAATAGTTGCCTGGGAGAGTCTGTCCATATGACAGCTATCAGTCGTACACAACACAAATCTGGCCTTTATTGAAGAGTGTCAAGAAGAAAGCTATTTCTCAAATATATCCTTAAGAAAATGTTGTTTCAAGTTTGTCACAAGCCACCAGGGAGACACACCAAGCATGTGGAAGACGTTGCTCTGGTCACCTGAATCCAAAATCAGAACTGTTTGTCCACAATTCAAAACTATCAGTTTGGCTTTAAAGCAACACAGCTCATCACCCTGAACACACCATCCACTGTCAAACATGGTAGTGGCAGCATCATGGTTTGGGCCTGCTTTTCTTAAGCATGGGCATGGAAGATGCTCAGAATTGATGGAAAGATGGATGGTGCCAAATACTGGAACATTAAAGGTCCACCGACATGATTTTTTTACTATTCATAAAATTGCTCAAAATATATACATTATCATTTAAATATGTTCCTTTATGCAAACAAAATGATAAATCACTCTAATTTTGCTTTAAAAGTGATTTTGAACTTCAAGCCATGTTTAATCATGGGAAATCTGATTACACCCGAACGCACCATCTGTGATGTCACACCGGGCAGAGCTCTGGGCTTGTCACAGTGCGCAGGTATGAGCAGCTCGACATGAAGGTAAGTCTGATACAGCATCAGACCTAAATTAGATCCTGTTGTTTCTTGTTCCATCACCCAAACTATTTTCTGCTTCCCAAAATGAAGACAAATAGCTCAAATCTTCACATAGATTGATAAATTCGTCGGGTTTTAAATGGTCCGCTATTAAAGAGACCAGAGCCCTCTGCCCAGTGTTACGTCACAGATGGTGCGTTCGTGTGTAATTGGATTTCCCATGATTAAACACGGCTTGAAGTTCAAAATCACTTTTAAAGCAAAATTAAAGTGATTTAGCATTTTGTTTGCAAAAATGAACATATTTAAATGATAAAAGATATATATTTTGAGCAATTTTATGAAAATTAAAAAATCATGTCAGTGGGGCTTTAAGGAATAAAACCTGTTTGAGTCTTCAAGAGACCTGAGACTGTGATCGAGTTTTATCTTCCATCAAGACAATGATGATTATATTCATATTCACACTATTATTTAAACTAAAGACTGACATCAGTCATTTCACTATAAATAGTTTAAGACCTAGAATTCATTTAAATAAGATACATAAGTTCACCCTGCATGCAGAGTTTTGGACTAACTATGATCTTAGGTTGAGAACGGACTGAGTTGCAGCCGTTTTGGTCGAACTAGAAAAATATCTACAAGTAATTTCATGCACATAAAAAGGATGCAATGCTCAGAGTGGGTGTTGTGAATGACTCTCTGTAACTACCACAAACATTTTTGTTAAAAAAGGCAGTGTTTTAATCTGGACTGCTTACTCAAAGAATTGGGTTAATGGTTTCTAAAGAGAAACACAAACTGCAGTCAGTGTTCGTTGATCACATTAATGGCATTTTGGGGGTTTTAAAGGGAGCAAGCTAACAGAGCTACAACCTGATGGCCTTTCATAGAAAATGCAGATGTTTGATAAGGAAAAAATGTGGGGGGAAAAACCTGCTCGTGTTTAGTTTTCATGAAACTCGAAAAACCACATTAAGCTTATTTTGAGTGAAGTTTGGATCTCTGTCTTTAATGCAGATCTTAGAGATATTAGTAGAGAAATGTAGAATATACCCAATAATTAAAGGAACTGAATGAAGAAATGTAAGTTTGGTGATAAACATGGGAGTTAGAGTCAGTTTATCAGAAATTTATTCAGGAGTAAATTAACCAAGACAAATCAAGTACTACATGGGAATGCTAGTTTTCTGAATGAAAAGGTTGACACTTTCAAAACTTTGTAGTATCAAACTCTTGGTCAAGAAAGTGGAGAACTTTAAACTGTTTTAAGTGTGCATCTTAATCATCTTGTTTTGGAGGTCAGACCTGCAGTTCTTGGCTCTACAGTACATCCCTTAATTTGCATTTTATCTGATACTTCTCTTCTCTGCAATTTAAATTTAAATACTGTAACATAAAGAATCCATGCTGCATGGATGGTTTATTTAAAATGTTACAGTATTTAAATTTCAAATGTTTATTTAAAGAGGAAGATTGGGAGTAACAGGTGATCAGTGGGATTACAGCCTGGTACATGTCATGACAAAGTTTACTGAACTTGAACTGAACTTGAACTAATGTATTCCAACTTTGCGTTTTTTCACTTGACGCGGGGGGAGGGGGGGGGCAGTATATGGAACATCCGCAATAAATTAGGGACTATTGTATAGTTTTTTTTTTTTAAAATATTTTATATTTTTGCGATTTTGGGTGTAACTGGGACCTTGAGTACAAAATGTTGTTCCACCTCATATACCACATGTGATGCGAATGACAAAGAATCTTGAACTTTGAACTTGAACCTGAAAAGACAATCATATGAAAAGCATATAAAATGACGAAGTAAATTGAAGAAAATTATATAAACGAAACAAAAAATACCTAGATTATAAGGCGGTGTAGAAAATTAAAAACAGGAACGTCTGTGATGTTTTTTGCCAGGAACTTAGCCGATGTTTGAAGCCACTTAGAGAGGACAAGGTCGAGAGCTTCAGATCTTTTTGCAAGATATTCCAGAAAACAGGAGAGGAGTAGAAGAAGGCCCTGTTGCCTAGTTTTGTCCTCACAGAGGGAACACTGCATGTAATACTGTAGTGGCCTTGGAACTAATTTCAAGTGAGCATTTTAAATATAGACTTCACAACGCAGCTCAAAATAGCAACATTAAATTACAATGTTTTTGACAATGAACATGCTGTTGCAAACTGGCAAACTCAATGCAGATAAAAGTATTGTATTTTCCAGCGTATAAGTCGCACCTTTTAGCCTAATTTGCATGCCCTGCGACTTATAGGGCGAAGCAATATATTTATGGATTTTTTCCTATATTTTTAGACCAATTTTTGGCTCGGATATGACCGCTTTTCATTTTGGCAAAAAAAATGGTGCAGTACCACTTTTGTCCGTTAGGGTCCACCGACCGTTCCCACCTCATGTGTCCGACGGCAGCCTCCTCTGGTCGGACTGACTCTGTCACTGCCCGGCCTCCTGCTTTCTGGAGGTATGAACTACTGTTAGCTCAGTGTTTGTTAGCAAAATAGCTCAAGAACCACAGGACAGATTTTGATCAAACTTACAGAAAGTAATCACTGGAAGGACATTTACAAACTGTTAGCTGCAGGAGATTTTTGAGCTAAAATTCGATGTTTTATAACCGTAAATGTGTAGCGGTTAGCTCCGTGTTTTTCTGGGTATTATTTACCTAAATAGCTCAAGAACCACTTGGCAGATTTTGTTGAAACTTACAGAAAGTAATCACTAGATGGACATTTACAAACTGTTAGCTGCAGGAGATTTTTGAGCTAAAATTCAATTTATTTATAATTTATTTTCGTAGCACACGCGACCGTTAGGAAGTCATCAAAGCGAAACAATTTAAATCCAGCAGATTTGACCATTACGTTAATTTATTATAGAACGGTTAAGTTCAGAAACGCTTTTGCTATAATGTCAGCTAACAAATATACAGTATATTGTTAAGTGTTTATCTTGCTAAATTTTAAAGAAAATGCTGCGGTCCCCCATGCGGTGGGTGCACGTAGCTAAACTACTTTTTAAATCCAGCTGATTTGACAATTATGTGCATTTATTAAGGAAAGGTTAAGCTTAGACACATCTTTGCTATAATTTTCAGCAAACAAATAATTGTTTTTACCGTGTTAATCTTGTTAAAGTCCTTCAGTGCAGCTCCTGTGGCAGCCATTTGCAGCAGGGCAAACCTCCGGCCCACATTTCGGGTTGTCAACGGTGACGCGTAACATACGCGATGCGTCAGCGGTGCTGCATAATAGATGTGACGTATACGGCGGTGCGACATGTTTATGGATTTTTCCAATTTATTGGCAATAATTGGACAAAGCGATTTATAGGGCGGTGCGACTTATCGGCCAAAAAATACGGTCTCTCTTTAAGACAGAATCTGGTTGTGTGCTGTTTATGTGCTTCAAACTTATTCACACATATGTGTGCTCTTACCTTTGCCTTAATGGGGGGTGGGGGGCTTGTAATGTTTAAAACAAATGCCTTAGATTCTGTCAGCAGCATTTTGGATCAACCGAAGACTTTTTAAAGAAGATTTGGACACCCAGATAACAAACCACTGCAATAGTCCAGTCTAGACATGATAGCAAACTTCACCTAGTGTAAAACATGTTACAAGTGTACATTTGGCAGAGAATGTTTAGGTTGTGAACTATGAACTTAAATCATTTCTAAGTTTTAGTCTGTTTCCATTGAAATTTGCATGAGTTATTGTGGTGAACTTGCACGACCCTAATAGTTTGAATCAGAGATTTTAGAAGACAAGAAAGCAACACAGCCCAGAAAAACTGTAGCATGCCTCTATGCTTCACATGAATTCCATAAAGTCTTACTGGTACAGTAAACTGAGGGATACCATGCAGGACCAAATGTGCACAAAACATCTTACAAAGATTTAACTGAATACAATCTGAGCCATGATGCTCACGTTGAATGTAGGACACAGACAGACTTTTCATGTCTCCATATGGCATTGGAGCTCTGCCATGCGGAAACAGAGATAATTAGGTGAGGCAGATTCTGATGTTCTGACTCAAATAACATTCAAATGGCATCTCCTATCATCAATCACCATCGAGCCTCTCTCTGTGCACCTTCACAGTGATCATGGAACATAATGAAACTGTATAGTCAAACAGTTATGGATCCAGTCGCCTGCAGGGGCTCATCCCCTCAAATCTGGACAATGAACCTCACTTTAGTGCCAATATTTCTGGCGCACAGAAATGGTGCATCGTAAAAACGATGACTGGATTGACTGACTGAATCACTGCGATGCTGATGCAGTACCAATAATGTTGGGAGACACGCCTACTTGATCCTTTGGCGAGATGAAATGTGTCTAAACTCTTCCATGCTGCAGGGTGTGAGCAGGTTGGAGCAAAGCATTTAAATATGACCTAACTAAGCTAAAAAGTCCAATCAGGGGTGAAATTGCTTTCTATTCATTTCACATCCTCTGCTTCTCTCTAGGTGTAGTGCAGATGTTTACTTTGTTTTTTTTGCTGATGGATGATTTGCTTCCTGTGATCTGCAGGCATTTTTGTTGTGTATATATCAATAATTGACTCATTTGAGAACTGGTGAAAGCAAAACACAAGTTTGCCAATATATAACAGGGGTTCAGTGTTGCAATGCTGGTCTGTTTGTGCTATAATTTCATGAGGCTTGCATTTTTTTTCTTAACTCAATTCAGTAGGGTTTTTTAATTTGTATATAAAGCCCTTTAAAACTCCTCACTGGAACAAAGTACTGTGCAGTGCAACAAAATAAATTTTTTTACAACTAATTAAAAAACGCTAGAAATAAAGGAATGAAGAATAAACACGTCTAAAACCATAAAAATCCACACCTAACAGGTAACGAAAGCCAAAGAATACAAAAAGAGTTTTCATTGAGGATATAAAAGCAGCTAAGGAGGATGTATTTCTAATGAGTAAAGCTAGTTTGTTCCACAACATTGGCCTCGTCACCCAAAAAGTTTGGTCCCCTCTGAGCTTTCACCTCATTTTTGGTCCAGTCAGAATCAGCTGATCAGCAGACCTGAGAGAACGGGCAGGTAAGCAAGGTTTTAGCAGCTCACAAAGATAACGAGGGACAAGATCATTTTTAGATTTTAAAACAAAATAATTAAAAACTGGGGCTGCCAATGAAGAGATTTTAAAACTGTTAAAAATTAATTAAATTTCCTTGTAGTTAAAAAAAAGTGCCACTGCATTTTGCACCATCTGAAAATGGGATGGAATGGCAGATGTACCGTCTCCAATAATAAAGTGTTACATTAGTCCAGCCAAGTTCTAACTCACTGTTTCAAACACCTGCTGAGAAAGAATGGGCATTATCAAGTTAAAGAAACTACATTTTACAACAGACTTAATCTGACTGTTGAATCTAAAATTTGCATCAACTTGAACCCCTGAATTTGTGACATTTGGTTTCATGTACTGGGCAAGGGACCCAAGATGTAAATAGGAAGAGGCTGAAACATTACCAAAAAACCATCATCTCAATTTTCTTCTTATTAAGATTCTGAAAATTTAGATACATTCAATAATAATAATAATGAATTCAATTTATAACGCACTTTTCATTAATGAAAATCTCAAAGTGATACAAAGTGCAACATAATTAAATGTCAATAAAACAAGTAATTACCTGTAAACAAGTAAAATCAATAACAGTATCAACTAAGATCAAAGATAGAATCATGAGGAGGCAGAGTATGCTTGGTTAAAAAGAAAGGTCTTCAAGCCGCTCTTAAAGTCAACCAGTGACTGTGGAGCTCTTAGGCAGTCAGGAAGAGAGTTCCACAGGCGGGGGGCAGCCACACTGAAAGCCCGGTCTCCCATGGTCCTTAATTTGGTTCTCGGAATGTGAAGTAGATGACTGTTCTGTGACCGTAGAGACCGGGTGGATGAGTATGGTGCAAGAATGTCCTTTAGATAATCTGGTGAAGTTCCGTGTAAGCATTGATGTGTAATGAGAGCAGTTTTGTACTGAATTCTGTAGGTGACAGGAAGCCAATGAAGGTTATGGAGAATGGGCGTAATATGTTCAAATTTACGAACTCTCAACAAAATCCTTGCTGCACTGTTTTGAATATATTGAAGCTTCTGAAGGTATTTACCAGGGATTCCAATAAACAGGGAGTTGCAGTAGTCGAGCCTGGAGGAGACAAAAGCATGGACGAGCTTCTCAGCATCAGAAAAAGTTAGGGATGGGCGAAGTCTGGAGATGTTTCGAAGATGGAAGAAGCAGGTTTTAAACAGAAGCTTAATGTGATTTTCAAATGTAAGATGAGAGTCCATTTTTATTCCAAGATTTGTAACAGAGGTGGAGAGGGGGATGTCTTGTCCAGAAAAGGAAATTGTTGTTATAGTAGATGTTTGTACCTGGTGAGGGGTGCCAATCAGTATGGCCTCAGTCTTGGAGCAGTTTAATTGAAGAAAGTTCTGATTCATCCATGCCCTTATTTCCTCCAGGCAGGCAGAGAGGGCAGTGAGTGAAGATGGAGATGACAATGGGGAAGATGAGGAGGCTCCAGTCCTGATGTAAAGCTGTGTATCGTCGGCATAACAGTGAAAAGAAATGTTGAACTGATTAATAATTTGACCTAAAGGCAGCATGTAAAGGGAAAACAGCAGGGGCCCCAGAACTGACCCCTGAGGGACACCACAGGAGACACAGACTGTCTGGGACGTGGCATTGCCAAGACTAACACATTCCAGCCTATCGGAGAGGAAAGATTTGAACCAGTCCAGGACAGTGTCACAGAGACCGACCTCCACATGAAGACGGTGGAGGAGGATACTATGGTCCACAGTGTCGAAAGCTGCAGTGAGGTCAAGGAGGACAAGGATGGAGGGAGAACCAGTGTCAGCAGCCATGAGGACATCATTGGTAACTCTCAGCAATGCAGTCTCAGTACTGTGAGCTACTCTGAATCCAGACTGGAACTTCTCATACAGAGAGTGTTGTTGTAGGTGGTCCTGCAGCTGAGCAGCAACTGCTTTCTCCAGCACTTTAGACAGAAAAGGGAGGTGGGAAATTGGGCGGTAATTAGAAAAAATGTCGGGATCCAAATTAGATTTTTTTCAGAAGAGGCCTAATGATGGCAGTTTTTAGAGGCAGTGGAACATGACCAGATTGTAGAGACTGATTTATTATTTGAGTGATTGATTGGCTTATTGCAGAGTGATTGGATTTTATGAGAGACAAGGGGAAAGGATCCAGGGCGCAGGATGAAGGCTTCATTTTCTTGATGATGGCCTCCACTTCACTCTGAACAACTTCATCAAAGCTGCTCAGGGTCCCAGAATGCAGACGGGTAGATGGCACACTGAGAACAGGGAGGTTGTGGAGCTGAGATCTGATAGTGTCAACTTTGTTTTTAAATGATGAGAGGAACAGGTTGCATTTTTGAGCAGAGTCATAAGGAGTTTGTTTAATGGGATTAAGCAGACGAGTTATTGTGGAGAAAAGCTGTTTAGAGTTTCCAGGGCAGGTGTTGATGATGTTGGAATAATATTTGGAGCGTGCTTCTTTAAGAGAATAGGCGTACGCTTTCTGATGTTCTTTACATGCCTGCTTACTGTATGTACAGAGAGACCAAATGATTTTACACGTCTCTCAATAGCACGGCCAGTTGTCTTCATCTTGCGCAGCTCACCAGTGTACCAGGGGGCTGAACAGGAGAAAGACACCAGCCTTGTCTTCAAGGGAGCATGTAGGTCCAGAAGCTCTTGGAGAGATTGGTTGTAGTAATCCACAGAGTCATCTGCAGATGAATGATTGACAGCGGTCAGGACATGAAGATCAGTAGACAGAACATCAGGGGAAATGTTTTTATAGTCACGGAACTGGATAGGTCGTTTTGGGTTTGAAGCAGGCGAAGAAGAAGGCACTTCCAGGGAGATGACCCTGTGGTCTGAGACACCCAGGTCATATACAGATAAGTTATTGATGAGTACAGTGTCTGTAAACACCAAATCCATTCACAACTGTATCTCACCAAAGCAGTCAAATAAGAGTCTGGCAGACAAGTAATTTTTTTTATTTAGAGGCAGATAGATCTGTCCGTCATCAGCATAGCAGTGGAAAAGAATACCATACCTTTTGAAAAAGGAGTCAAGTGGGAGCAAATACATGTAGAGTGAAAAGAAAAGAGAACCCAAAATTGTACCCTGAGGAATTCCACACACAAGACAGGCTAAAGAACATCTAAAGACCATGTCCGCTCAAAACTGTGTGGAGGAAACAGCTTTATATATTATTATATTATATTATATTATTATTAGGGGCTGCCGTGGCGTAGTGGTAATGGCAGTCGTCCCCCGATCGGAAGGTTGGCGGTTCGAATCCCGGTTCCCCACACCATGTGTCCTTGTGTCCTTGGGCAAGACACTTAACCCCGAGTTGCTCCCGGTAGGACTGGAAAGCACCTTGCATGGTAGTCTGCTGCTACCGGTGTATGAATGTGTGTAGCATTCAATGTGTGTAGCACTTTGAGATTTTCACTAATGAAAAGTGCGTTATAAATTGAATTCATTATTATTATTATTATTATTATTATTATTAAATTAAGTATAATGTATTCCATTTGTGGAGGAAATATTCAGTTGGTATTTTTACTCTCAAAGCAACATGGAATACAGTACTCATTTTAAAAGTCTCCAATTATTCCAAAATGCTGCAACCAAAGTCTTAACTGGAGTTAGTAGGAGAGATCATATCTCCAGTTTTAGCTTCTCTCCATTGGCTCTCTGTCAAATCCAGAATTGAATTCAAAATCGTACTTCTAACTACAAAGCTCTCAACAACCTAGCTCCATCTTATATTAGAGATCTTATTATTCCATATTTTCTTAACAGAGAACTTCACTCTCAGGCTGCAGGCTCACTTACGGTTCCTAGAGTTTTCAAAAGCAGAATGGGAGGAAGATCTTTCAGTTATCAGGCTCCTCTCTTGTGGAACCAACTTCCAGATTATGTCTGTGAGGCTGACACATTGTCCAGTTTTAAGACTGGTCTTAAGACTTTCCTTTTTGATAAATGCTATAGTTAGAGTTGGCTTGTTATCAGTGGTGGCTGGTGGAGTTCCCTTTCAGTTCGGTCTCTCGTGCAACATACTTGCTATGGGAATTGCGCCCCCGTGTGATTACCTGAAGGAATACATTCACGCCTTTACGGCAGGGGCGTCAGTGTCGTGCCAGAGGCCCCGCCCTCTCTGCATTTAAAACCCTTTTAAACCGACGGTGTCGCCAGCGACACTTTTTCACAAGCTATTTTTAGATTACCGTAACTCTGCAACCGTTTGCGCTATCAGAAAATTTCAAACGGTGTTTGAAAGAAAATAAAGTGCGCTTTTTGGCTGTTTAGGTGGTATTACGGTAATCGCCTTCCCGCAGTTGCAGGAAGCGCCCGAAGTGCGTCTTTTGTTTTTCTCCTTTGTTCGAAGGAAGAGTGCAGAGTGAGGAGTAAAAAATGAGCGACAGAGCAGAAAAACAAGTAGATATGTCTAACAAACGTCCTTCAAGGACTAAAAAAACACCAATGAGATTCCTGGATGGCTTTGAGTTGGGAGGAGATTCAGTTTTGTCTTCAGAAGAAAGATAAAGTTTGATCAATTGAATGACTTTTTGAATTTTATTTCTGAATGAATGAGGCTTGTTACTTGTGGATAATAGTTTTTACTGGGTACACATAATAGGATGTATTTATAGTTTTATTTTATGTTTTATGTTGTTTTTGGAATAGTTTATCAAGTCTATAAGATATTATAATCATTAGTTTGTACTTTGTTTGTGTAGAAGTGCACTTTTGAGCACTTTATATATGTGACTGGCCACAGCAAAACCAGGAACAAGTCTCCCCTTGGTCATTTTGAGTTATTTACAGAATCTGAAAGTGTGGGTTCTAAGCTATCCGACGATGCCAAACACATGGCACTCAAAAAAAAAAAAATGAAGAAGATACAGCCATTTCAATGTTGGCAATCTATGATAGATAAAGATATGGGAGAACTTGAAGCTTTTATTGATTTTTCCCAGTTTGAGTGTGAGAGACTTATTCCTGCTTTTCCTGTGGCCCGTCACATATGAATAGAATATAGAATAGAATATATCTTTATTGGCGTATTTGCACCAAGGTACAAAACATTGCAATTGGCGCGCACACCATCCTAAGATGGACGTACGCACAGAAAGCCGCAGCAATAATTAAATCGCACCGCCAGACAATCAGATATGGAAAAAAAGGAACATACAGTCGGATAATCATTGGTTTTCAAAAAAGAATCTATCACATTTTGTCTTAGGACATTACATGTATATGATAAGGTAAAAAAAAACTCTACCAGCTCAGCACAGATAAAGACAAAGACATGTTGCATTTTGGTGGCAAAGCAGGTAGATAGTCTGTGAGTAATCATTTCAGATAAGCACAGTCTGCAGATGGGCTCAGCTTTACTCCATCTGAATGCACACAGAGACCTCTGGGGGGGGGGGGGCGACAGTTTTTAAACAGCTTCAGACTCCAGGAGAAGTTTTGCAGTCAGCCTTTTTCAAGGTTGCTTGAGTCCCGATTAGATTAGTTGCTTTATTTATTTTCAGGGCAGGCTACAGTGTGCTCTGACTGTAGCCTTGAAGTCCAGGTGCCGTCTGGGTCTAAATCGCCGAATCATGTGAGGTTCCGAGCTACAAATCTCCGTCTGCCCCCTGATGTAGCCCGGGTTGTAAACGAGTCCCAAAACGCACTGCAGGTCCGCAGCTGTCCACCACTGTTCCCATCGTGCGGTTCAGTTCGAACAAGAGCTGGGTCATTGAGGTCATAGCCCGGATCAAAGAATCTTGTTGAGCAGGAAGTTTCGCCAGCGCGTTGATCGCCACGGTAGTCTTCCTCAGCTTCCAGTAGCAGAACCCTCTGCCTAAGCCAAAAAGCAGAGCAGCTGCTACCAAAATTCCAATTATCCACAGATCTTCCATGTCTTCGACAGAAAGAATGGTCAGACACATTAACTTCCACTCTCCCCACGAGTCCATAATGTAGCCAATCGCATGCGTGTCGAGGGGGCACGCTGGTTCTCCTGGTCCGGAGCGCTTCATGGAAAAAAAATTATTGATAGAGGAGACAGCCCACGCAATTAAATCCATTTCCAAATTGCTTCGAGTGAGCACTGAAGAGTTGCAGACGAGACAAAAATGCAAAAGCAGGGAGGAGGAAAACTTTAGGAGAGGAGCAGAAAGAGAAGCGACCTGCTTCGCCAAGAGCCGGAAGTAAAAGTACTGAAAGTCTCAGTACAGCACCACACACCATATTGCTGTGACAAACTTGTATATTTACCATTTTTAGAACATTTTCTGATGAAGAGCAACTGGCTCCAAGGGGGAGAAGAAGTGGAAGAGGCAGAATTCTTGCTGGAGGATCTGCTGGAGGATCTGCTGGAGGATCTGCTGGAGGATCTGCTGGAGGATCTGCTGGAGGTGATGCTGGAGGTGATGCTGGAGGTGATGCTGGGAGTACGAGGCACCGCAGCCGTTCCCCACACCATCCGAGGTGGAAGAACCATGAAGAGCCTGATGAGCCAGGCTTTCAACCCAGGATTTTCCCCAAAAGAACCCCTGGTGTCCAACCCCCTCTAAATGTAGGGAATCCACCACCAGGTGAAATATTTCAGTACTTCTTTGACGCTGAAGTCCTCACATCACTTTGTGTTTACACAAACATGGGGGCAGCCAGGAACCTGGCCAAAGGGAGGAAGTTCTCATGGACTGAAGTAAGTCCAGGAGAACTGAAGAAATTTATCGGCATCCTGCTGTTCATGGCAATGAACCGGCTGCCAAAAATTACTGATTTTTGGCGTAGTGGAACTATTTTCAGTCTTTCAACACCAGCTACTATAATGTCCAGGGACAGGTTTTTGGCCATTTTGGCCAATGTGCGCATGAGTGACCCAGAGGAGGATCAGAAAAATGATAGCCAAAAGGGGACAGAAACGTATGACCCCCTCCACCGGATCAGGCCGCTGATGGAGAAGATAGGGACAAGGTGCCGTGCCTTATACCACCCAAGGCAGCACCTTGCAGTAGATGCAAGAATGGTTGCGACCAAGGCCAGGCTCAGCTTCAAACAATACATGAAGGCCAAGCCAACAAAGTGGGGTCTTAAATTTTTTGTTCTGGCGGATAAAAATGGGTACACAGTGGACTTCCAGCTGTATACTGGAAAGTCCAAATTTTCTTCTGGAAAGGGGCTGTCCTTTGATTTTGTGAGCACCTTGGTCAAGAGAGAGTACCTGGGCTCTGGCTATATTGTGTACACAGACAATTTCTACAATTTTTTCTTGTATTGGATCGCTTTATTTATGATCTGCAATGTTTTTATGTTTTTCGTGTTGTACTTCATTGTCTGTGTTGCCTGTTGCGTGTTTGTTTGTCCAGCACTTTGGTGTGGACTTGTTCCTGTTTAAAGTGCTTTACAAATAAAATGGTATGGTATGGTACACCAGCCCCCTTTACTCTACCAACATCTGAGGCAGCAGGGATTTGGTGCTTTTGGGACATACAGGCAGGGAAGAGTCAGTGTCCCCACCACCACCAAAAATGCCCTCCACAAAAGATCCCCACGAGGCAGCATCCGGTGGATCAGGGATGGGGAGCTTCTGTTTGTGAAATGGATGGACACCAGGGAGGTCTCGATGTGCTCCACTGTCCACCCCGTGTGCACTGGAGACACCGTTCAGCGCTGGCAGAAGTCACCTGATGGCACACTGCAGTGACTGAGTACAACAAGTAGCCTACATGGGGGGGGTGGACACATCCGACCAAATGATTGGGACACACACCATCCACCGCAAGACGAAGGTGGTCCACCACTGTGTTCCAACATTTATTAGACATTGCTGTGACCAACTCATTCGTGATACACAAGGAGCAGTGTGTCACTATGAGAAGCAAGCCGATGACTCGCCAGAGATTCCAAGAAGAGCTGGTAGCACACCTCCTAGGGGTTCCTTTTCGAAATGAGCCACGAAAGGAACCTGTAGACCATCTACCAGCCCCATGCAGCAACAATCAGGCAGTGTCTCAGAGAGCCAGCATGGGGAGGCGGCGCTGCAAGCTCTGTAAGAAAAGCACATCCTGGAGGTGTGAGGCCTGTGATGTGGGCTTGTGCCTTCAGCTGGAGAGAAACTGCTTCAGGGAATACCACAAAGGCTCAGGACAATAAGAAATGTAGGGAGGGGGGAAATCGCCTGTAAATAGTTAGAATTGTTAGTCTGTTTCTTGTTTGTAAAAATATGTAAAAAATATGTGGGAATAAAAAAAATGTAAATATGTTCTATAGTGTTGAAATTGTTAATTTGTGATACAAAATCTTTACTTCATGTTCAAATTCAGTTTTTTATTTGCATAAAATCCATCCATCCATCCATCCATCTTCTTCCGCTTATCCGGGGTCGGGTCGCGGGGGTAGCAGCCTAAGTAGGGAGGCCCAGACTTCCCTCTCCCCAGCCACTTGGAGCAGCTCCTCCGGGGGAATCCCAAGGCGTTCCCAGGCCAGCCGAGAAACATAGTCCCTCCAGCGCGTCCTGGGTCTTCCTCTGGGTCTCCTCCCGGTGGGACGTGCCCGGAACACCTCACCAGGGATGCAGATGATGTGGTCCTATTGGCTTCATCAGCTCGTGATCTACAGCTTTCGCTGGAAAGTAAATATAATTTTGCTTTTTGTTTTTTATTGATACTAAACAGTTTTAATAGTGGTTTAGTATCAAGTATAATGTAAAATAATGCCAGATATTGAAAGTTCTACATATTCTGGAAAAATGTGCTGAAGCACTGGGCCATAGGACATTTTCTTCCTATTTTCTAGTGAAAAACAAGTAAAAAATGCCAGGCGGAAATTTGAGACTTAGGTGTAAAAGGGTTTTGAGCGACCGACGCCCGTCCATCTTTCTCTTTTTGCCCTTCACCTCGCTGAAACACCTGAACATCGCGGGACCTCTCTGTTGTCGAGTCGCTTGATTGAGGTGAGCTTGCTCCCTACACTGAGCGTACAGAGACAATTTTCCTGCGTGCTGCTGGGCTGGCGAAAGCTAGTCCAGCATTTTTCTACTTACTCGAAGTTTTTCTTCTCTCCCGCAGCTTCGCTTGATGACGCTAACTGCGTCACAACCTTCTGCTAATCTACTAGCAGTCTACTAGCGATAGCAAGACGACGGAGAAGACGGCTTTGAACAAAAGGAAACCAGGACCAACTCCTACTCTTCTCGTCTCCGGACATGGCTCCCGAGAAGGGAAAGCGGAGGACAAGGAAGAAGAAAACCAGGACAACAAGTCCTCGCTCGCGCCTATGCCCCAGCGGTTGCGGCTACTCCCTCTCGGCGACGGACACCCACGAGGCCTGTCCTGTCTGCCTAGGGATCCTGCACGCGAGGAAGGCGCTGGAATGCCCCAACTCCTGTCCCCACTGTCGTCGAATGACGCCACAGTGAGGAAACGCTACATGGACACGTTGGCCAAATCTATGGCAAGGACCGCGGTGATGAAGGTCGCACGTCGCACTAACCTGCCGGCTCCAGAACCGGAGCCTGAAAACGTGGACCTGGAGTGCAATGGCCGGGTCGGGGAAGACAACGCGTCGGACTCCTCACCTGCTGTCGAAGACTCGACGCCAGAAGTGTCCGACATAGACGCCGAATACTGTGACAAGGGAGAAACTGTTCATTCCTCCCAGAACCTGGCGCAGAACCTTCCGGAACCTGACTTGTTAGTACCTGCCCAGTTCGACCTATGCCATAGGGCCGCTGACGCCCTGTAGGTCACGTGGCCGGACACCACGCCTCGCCAACAGGCTACGAGGCTGGCGGGAATCTACTTCTACGCGAAGCAACCGACAACGTCGCAGAAAATGCCAATTTTTCCGGACTTTCTAACGGAACTCAAACGCTCCTGGGCGAAACCCAGGGCTCCCATCATGCTGACATTGTCCCAACTCTTGGATGTCGCGGGAATGGAGGTTCTGGGTCTTGCCAGCGCACCCCTGATAGAGGAGTCTCTGGCGGCTCACCTGGCCCCCACAGCCATGGGGATGAAACCAACGTTGCCCAGCAAAGCCTGTCGCGCTTCGGAGAAACAACTCGAGAAGTGCTACAAGGCCCAAGGCCTCGCAGCTCACGCAATGAATACGTCGAGCATGGTACAGGCCTACCTGGCAGAAAAATTACAGGATATAAAACACGCGTGATCTCTCACGAAAGAGACCCGCTGGGGACTGTGAGGCTTCGCAGTACCGTCCGAGTGCTGCTTCGACCTCTTCCTACGGAAACCAGTTCCAGACCTGATGAACAAAGATGAACTGATAATTTTACAGGTTCGCCCGTCCACGAGGTACGGGAACCTAACTTTCTGATCCCAGTCTCTGCTCGTAGAAAACCACGAGGAGCTGGTGACCTGTGTGCGTGTACCAAAAATGACTCGCCTACTGTATATGTAAACAAAACAGACACTGTTTCAGACATGTACAAAAATAAAAGTACCAATGCACAGACTGCCGGTTCTTGACTCAAGTCCCATTTTTATAAAACCCAGACCTCACGGTCGAACTATTAACCACAGCAAGATACGCGAGATTCACCGGAGACGACCTGATCTCGCGATATCTTCTGTTGGGCCGAGCAACCTGCTCGAAATGGCGTAAGAGGGGTCAAAGGTCACCTCCTTAGACCTGAAACACGAGGAGCAGCAATTCAACATGCCATTCAGGCTCAGCGCGCATGCGCAGGCTTGGGAGGCGTGTCTACCAAATGATTGGGTCATGACAACAATACGTCACGGGCTCAAGTTGCAGTTCTCAAAGAGACCGTCCCGTTTCTCAGGGGTGTTGCAATCTAAGATCAACCCTACACGTGCGTACGTGCTAAGGGAGGAAGTTTCAACCATGCTGAAAAAGGGAGTGATTAGTTTGGTCTCAGAACGCAAACTACGCTCTGGACACTACAGCAAGTACTTCCTGGTGCCCAAAAAGGACCGTTCCTTGAGTCCAATTCTGGATCTCAGGACTCTCAATAAAAGAATTAAAACTTTCAAGTTCAGGATGCTTACACTGCGGCAAGTTCTCCAGTCTGTGAGACCAGGAGACTACGCATGTATAGTGGATTTGAAAGATGCCTATTTCCATATAGGCATGTGGAGGAGACACAGAAAGTTCCTCCGTTTTGCATTCGAAGGAAACGCTTATGAATTCAAAGCCTTACCCTTCGGTTTAAAGACTGCTCCGCGTACATTTACTAAATGTCTGGATGCAACCCTGACCCCTCTTAGGAATCAAGGACTCAGGGTCTTGAATTACCTGGACGGCCTGCTAATTCTGGCTGGAAGCAGAAGGCAGGCGCTGTCACACTCCCTTAAGGTGATCTCTCACCTGGAGTCTCTCGGTTTTGTCATAAACCTACAGAAAAGCGATCTGACTCCTTCATGGGTTAGTGTATTTCTGGGTGTACAGATTGACACTGTCCGATACAGAGCATGGCTCTCGAAGGAAAGCGTTTCCTCCATTTGCCATTGCCTGGGAAAATGTAAACTGGACCAACGGGTCCCTGTGAAAACGTGCCAACGCCTGTTGGGCCTCTTGGCGGCAGTCATTCCTTGTGTGCCACGTGCATTATTGAAAATGCGGGCCATACAGGTATGGTTTAACCAACAAATACAACCCGCTCTGCCTAAACAAGCAGAAAAGGTTAAGATAGACCCAGAGTGTCTAAAGTCCCTGGAACCTTGGAGAGATCCGTCCGTTTTCACGGAAGGGGTCTCACTGGGAAGGGTGTTGTCCCGTGTAGTCATCACGACGGATGCCTCAAAAACAGGATGGGGAGCGATCTGCAGAAATCAGAATGCCCGTGGCCTTTGGAACGAGCAAGAAGCCAAATTACATATTAACTTCCTGGAATTGCTGGTCGTATTCCTGTCATTGAAATACTTCTTCAGTAAAGGTCTGGTTGCCGGTCATCATATCTTGGTAAAATCAGATAACAGGACCACGGTGTCCTTCATCAACAGAGAGGGAGGGACGACATCCCGAGCCCTCCTCGATCTGACACGGAGGATGCTCACGTGGTATGCTCCAAGAACTCTGTCACTTAGGGCGACTCATGTCCCTGGTGATCTGAATTATGGAGTAGATGCCCTTTCAAGAGAGCCTCTTTTGGCATATGAATGGAGCCTGAACCCACGGATCGTGGAACAAGTTTGGTCACGTTTCGGTAGAGCCTCTGTGGACCTGTTCGCTTGCAGATCTAGCTCACACTGTGACCTTTACTTCTCCCTGAAGGAGAAAGATGCTCCGTTGGGGATAGACGCTCTGTCACATGATTGGCCACCAGGGGTGCTCTACTATGATATTCCACCTGTCCCTCTGATCGGGGTGACATTGGAACGAGTAAGGCGGGGAGCCCTCTCCTTCCTCATAGCTCCCAGATGGCCACAGAAACCGTGGTTCCCAGAGTTGAGCTCAATGTTGTCAGGGACACCATGGCAATTGCCTCCTCATAGGGACCTACTGACTCAGGCACGTGGACAACTTCTACACCTACGTCCAGGGTTGTGGCAACTCTCAGCCTGGCCTCTGAAAGGTACTGGCTGAAAGCCTAAGGCTTTGGTTGCTTTGTCCCGACACAAGCAGCAATAACATTCACAAGGGTATCCCTTGATGTTTTATGTTTTTTGCCTGGGAGATGCATAATGGAAAGGTCTCCCATCTCCTTGACTGCTCTCCAACATCAAAACACGCTCCACTTGTCAGTCGGGCCGTTAAAAAAAAAAAGAAGAAGAAAACATTGCTCCTCCTGTCCCTTGGATTTCTCAAGAGGAACAGGAGTTGATAAATATTCACACTGCTGGAGCACGCTTAGGCTGTCTCTAGGACGGAGGTTCTCACATGCATTTTGCTGAGCATTTCAAGGGCGTGAATGAATTACGTTCCCATAGCAAGTATGTTGCACCGAGAGACCAAACTGAAAGGGAACTGAAAGTTATGCACCATAACTCATGTTCCCTGAAGGAAGGGAATGAGGTGCAACATATCTGGCCCTTTTCAATGCTGAAAGCTCGGTGAAGTGCAATTTCTGAGAAAGATGGACGGGCATTGGTCGCTTTAATGCACAGAGGGCGGAGCCTCTGGCGCGACGCTGACGCCCCTGCCGTAAAGGCGTGAATGTATTCCTTCAGGTAATCGCGCGGGGGCGCAATTCCCATAGCAAGTATGTTGCACCTCGTTCCCTTCCTTCAGGGAACATGAGTTATGGTGCATAACTTTCATTTTTCTCAAGGGGCAGCTAATAACTCCAAAATAGATATAGACCAAAAGCATGGGTATCAAATTCACATACAAAAGGGGGCCAAAATTGAAACCTTTTTCAAACTAATGGCCGGTTTCAGAATCTACATTACCTCAAGATAAGATACACAACATATTTTCTTTGTTGCAGGTTCCTCAACAAGTTTAATTGGTCTCATTTGGCGTTCTCTCTTGCACTTTCGACATCATAATCAAAAAATACTGAAAAAAATTCAAGTGATGCAAGTATTTTACGTTTAATACTGTCATCTTCGGGCCAGATAAGGTGTCAACAAGGGCCACATTTGGCCCCCGGGCCTTGAGAAAGGTATCACACCAGTGTATTTACATGAACGAAAACAACAAAACATTATGTCATGTAGTGTTATACTTTTTGTACACAAATTTTGCCTTTCACTTTCATCATGGCCACGCAGGGCAAGTTCAAATGCACCACAGAACTTGACACAGTCTATTACTTTGGATAGAATGTGCCTGTTTTTGTCATCTTTCTCATTATGCTTACGGATCCCTACCCTGTAGCCTTTATCAAGCTGAGATTAAATGTTTGTTTTTCCCAAACACGGCTAGTCGCAGTGCATTTTCCACTTGGATCCCAGATTGTTCATGCATTTTCTAATAAATGCTTTAAATCATTCATACCTGTCAATCCATGCTGGGTCAGATCCTGATGTTTGAAAAAGGAGACCAGGAAAGCAGAATAAAGCATTAGCCTCACTACACACAATTAGCCAAGACTTGTTGCTAAACCAGGTCCCAGAAGAAGACAGAGTCTACTGTCTCTCTCTGTCTTTGAACTGCTGATTAATTGAGATGTTCAGCTGATCAGGTCCGAGCTCTTTCACCTCTAGCTTCTACTGATATATTTTTTTCTCAAATGATATTGTTCTAAGTTATTTCACTGAATTCTTTAATTTCTCTTGCTCCATTGCACATCTCTGACTGATCGTCTCCAACTCCTGCGACGCAACCTATCAATCAAGTGAACTTTATGACAGACAGCTGTGACATCAGCCATGTGGCGGCATTCAACTCTGGGCGCAGGAGAGGTGCGCCCCAGAATGGTCTTATCTCTTGTACTGAAGAGGAGCTACTGCACATGTACAACTTTTAACAAGAACCTATGGGCAAAGATTTCTGTGCCCCAGGACAGAAATACATCACCAATCAGAAAACGTTGGTGAAAGAAACAACTTTACTCATCATTAACGATAAAATATTTATCTTGCACAACTAAAATATATACTGTTTATGTACAGGTACATGTATTTTGAAATTTTTTATTTTATTTTATTATTTCATTTTTATTTATTTTTTATGTCTTATTCAAGGTAATGTGGTGAGTGGTGGGGCAGCGCCCTCTCTTGGCCAGTCATCACTACTTATTATGCTGCTATAGGCTTAGACTACTGGGGGACATATTGGCCTGATTTCCTTAAATGAATGGCTAAAATTGAATTGTTTTCATTTTATACTATTTCTATCAACATGTGATTCTCGACCTGCCATTGTGTATCTGTTCCTCTCAAATCCAGCCGGTTGAAGCAGATGGCCACTTCTACTGAGCCTGGTTCTGCTAGAGGCTTCGTCCTCATGAGGGAGTTTTTCCTTTCCACTGTTGCCTTCATGCTTGCCCAAGATGAACGTTCTGTGATGGAGTTCAAAGCAGCCTGCTGCTCAGATATATAGTGTTAGCTTATTTTATATACTGTATATATGGATGTTTCTTAGGGTGGCGCAGAGGATAGAGAAGGTGAACTTGTGATTCGAAGATCGCCTGTTCAAGTCCTGGTACCGACAACATGAAAAATGTGGGTGGGATAAGTGAAGCAGTCACACCTGTCTCCACCCTCATTTGCCCTACTCTGGGCCCTTGAGCAAGGCTCTTAACTCCCACCATCTGCCACCCCGGGCACCCTACCCTGACGAAGGGAGAAGCCGTAAAAAAAAAGAAAAAAATATATATACAGTATTTTCTGGAATATAGGTCGCACCTGACTATAGGTCGCACCTACGTCAAAATGTGGACCGTGTTTAGCTCTGCTGCAAATGTCTCTTCCACAGGAGCGCACAGCAAGGCTTTTAAGAAGATTAACACTTAAAAACAATTATTTGTTTTATAAAAATTATAGATAGAGAAGGTGAACTTGTGATTCGAAGATGGGAAAACCCATGGGAATACCCTTCCCATGGGCTCACCACCTATGGGAGGGGCCAAAGGGGTCGGGTGCAATGTGGGATGGGTGGTGGCCGAGGGCGGGGACCCTGGCGGTCTGATCCTCGGCTACAGAAGCTGGCCATTGGGACATGGAATGTCACCTCTCTGGTGGGGAAGGAGCCTGAGCTAGTGTGTGAGGTTGAGAGGTTCCGGCTAGAAATAGTCGGACTCACCTCAACACATGGCTCTGGCTCTGGAACCAGTTTCCTTGAGAGGGGTTGGACACTCTTCCACTCTGGAGTTGCCCCTGGTGAGAGGCGCCGAGCAGGAGTGGGCATACTTGTTGCCCCCCATCTTGGTGCCTGTACGTTGGGGTTCACCCCGGTGAACGAGAGGGTAGCCTCCCTTCGCCTACGTGTGGGGGGACGGGCTCTGACTGTTGTTTGTGCCTATGCGCCAAACGGCAGCGCAGATTACCCACCCTTTTTGGAGTCCTTGGAGGGGGTATTGGAGAGTGCGCCTCCTGGGGACTCCCTTGTTCTGCTGGGGGACTTCAACGCTCACGTGGGCAATGACAGTGAGACCTGGAGGGGTGTGGTTGGGAGGAACGGCCCCCCTGATCTGAACCCGAGTGGTGTTTTGTTGTTGGACTTCTGTGCTCGTCATGGATTGTCCATAACGAACACCATGTTCAGGCATAAGGGTGTACATATGTGCTCTTGGCACCAGGACACCCTAGGTCGCAGTTCGATGATCGACTTTGTTGTCGTCTCATCTGATCTGCGGCCGCATGTCCTGGACACTCGGGTGAAGAGAGGGGCGGAGCTGTCAACTGACCACTACCTGGTGGTGAGTTGGCTCCGATGGTGGGGGAGGATGCCGGTCAGACCTGGCAGACCCAAACGTATTGTGAGGGTCTGCTGGGAACGTCTGGCAGAGTCTCCCGTAAGACGGAGCTTTAACTCCCACCTCCGGGAGAGCTTTGAACACGTTCCGAGGGAGGCGGGGGACATTGAGTCCGAGTGGGCCATGTTCCGCGCCTCTATTGTCGAGGTAGCTTATCAGAGTTGTGGCCGCAAGGTTGTTGGTGCCTGTCGTGGTGGCAACCCTCGAACCCGGTGGTGGACACCGGCGGTGAGGGATGCTGTCATGCTGAAGAAGGAGTCCTATTGGGCCTTTTTGGCCTGTGGGACCCCGGAAGCAGCAGATAGGTACCGACAGTCCAAGCGGCATGCGGCTCGGGTGGTTGCTGAGGCAAAAACTCGGGCGTGGGAGGAGTTCGGAGAGGCCATGGAGAATGACTTCCGTACGGCTTCGAGGCGATTCTGGTCCACCATCCGGCGTCTCAGGGGGGGAAGCGGTACGCGACCAACACCATTTATGGTGGGGATGGCGTGCTGTTGACCTCAACTCGGGATGTTGTGAGTCGGTGGGCGGAATACTTCGAAGACCTCCTCAATCCTACTGGCACGTCTTCCACTGAGGAAGCGGAGCCTGGGGACTTTGGGTCGGGCTCTCCAATCTCTGGTGCTGAGGTCACCGAGGTGGTTAAAAAGCTCCGCGGTGGCAAGGCTCCGGGGGTGGATGAGATTCGCCCTGAGTTCCTTAGGGCTCTGGATGTTGTGGGGTTGTGTTGGCTTACGCGACTCTGCAATATCGCGTGGACATCGGGGGCAGTTCCCTTGGATTGGCAGACTGGGGTGGTGGTTCCCCTATTCAAAAAGGGGGACCGTAGGGTGTGTTCCAACTATAGGGGGATCACACTCTTAAGCCTCCCTGGTAAGGTCTATTCAGGGGTTCTGGAGAGGAGGGTCCGTCGGATAGTCGAACCTCGGATTCAGGAGGAGCAGTGTGGTTTTCGTGCTGGTCGTGGAACACTGGACCAGCTCTACACCCTCAGCAGGGTCCTGGAGGGCGCGTGGGAGTTTGCCCAACCAGTTTACATGTGCTTTGTGGACTTGGAGAAGGCATTCGACCGCGTCCCTCTGGGGGTTCTGTGGGGGGTACTCCGGGAGTATGGGGTACCAGGCCCATTGATATGGGCTGTTAGGTCCCTGTACGACCGGTGTCAGAGCTTGGTCCGCATTGCCGGCAGTAAGTCAGGCTCGTTTCCAGTGAGAGTTGGACTCCGCCAAGGTTGCCCTTTGTCACCGATTCTGTTCATAACTTTTATGGACAGAATTTCTAGGCGCAGCCAAGGTGTTGAGAGGATCCGTTTTGGTGGCCTTAGAATCGCTTCTCTGTTTTTTGCAGATGATGTGGTCCTATTGGCTTCATCAGATCGTGATCTACAGCTTTCGCTGGAGCGGTTTGCAGCCGAGTGTGATGCGGCCGGGATGAGGATCAGTTCCTCCAAATCCGAGGCCATGGTCTTGAGCCGGAAAAGGGTAGCATGCCCTCTCCGGGTCGGGGAGGAGGTCCTGCCCCAAGTGGAGGAGTTTAAGTATCTCGGGGTCTTGTTCACGAATGAGGGAAAACTGGAGCGTGAGATCGATAGGCGGATAGGTGCAGCGTCCGCAGTGAAGCGGGCGCTGTACCGGTCTGTCGTGGTGAAGAGAGAGCTGAGTCGAAAGGCAAAGCTCTCAATTTACCGATCGATCTACGTTCCCACCCTCATCTATGGTCATGAGCTTTGGGTTGTGACCGAAAGAACGAGATCTCGGATACAAGCGGCTGAAATGAGTTTTCTCCGCAGGGTGTCTGGACTCTCCCTTAGAGATAGGGTGAGAAGCTCAGTCATCCGGGAGGGACTCGGAGTAGAGCCGCTGCTTCTCCACATCGAGAGGAGCCAGTTGAGGTGGCTCGGGCATCTGGTTAGGATGCCTCCTGGACGCCTCCCTGGTGAGGTGTTCCGGGCATGTCCCACCGGGAGGAGACCCAGAGGAAGACCCAGGACACGCTGGAGGGACTATGTTTCTCGGCTGGCCTGGGAACGCCTTGGGATTCCCCCAGAGGAGCTGCTCCAAGTGGCTGGGGAGAGGGAAGTCTGGGCCTCCCTACTTAGGCTGCTACCCCCGCGACCCGACCCCGGATAAGCGGAAGAAAATGGATGGATGGATGGATGGATAAAAATTATAGCAAATATGTGTCTGAGCTGAACTTTTCTTTAATAAATGAATAATTTTAGCAGGATAAACACCTAAAAATATATATTTGTTAGCTGACATTATTGTAAGAGTGTGTCTCAGTTTAATTTTTGTTAATAAATGATTACAAATCAGCTTATTTTATAAAAAGCCATATATATAGGTCGCACCTGACTATAGGTCGCAGGCCATGAAAAAAATGATAAAAAGCCGCGACCTATAGTCCGGAAAATACGGTAA
>JBBPBX010003832.1:61826-80131 GCA_038048925.1 Garcialebias charrua | reverse complement strand
TTTCCTCTGCATAAACAGAGCGTCAACGTCCGTTCTATAAGGCACTGAGCGCCCTCTGATGGCGAAACCCATACACTACAAGGCAATAACGCTAGTTTCTGTCTGTCATTAATCTTTAGCAAACAAATAAAATGGGGGGCTACTAATTTCATGCCTTGTTCTCTTTCATAGTGCCACACATACAATCAAGAAAAGCAGTAAATGTACAGTATAATCGCACAATAAACTGGGTGGGGCTTTCTCTGATTATCTAAAATATTGTTAGTTGCTCATCTTGTAAAACCTTGTTTCAAAAAAATAAAGTTGCTGTTCATCATGTAAACTAGAACAGAACGAGTTCAATACTTTAGCTATTATTTAGGACCTAAAACTCTAAATGAGAAGTCGTGGATGTACAATGTTTTTAAAATGTATTTGCTTCAGAATGTTAAAATGATGAAAGGTTGTTAAGTTTGTATAGAGATTAATGGGGGGGGGGGGACAAAATTGAAAATTTTACAACTTTTGGAAGTAAACTATTTACTGATAAGTTACGCCACTTGTTGTTGAAGTTTGCCACTGCAAGGCTAAATTTCAGCTTCAGATGGAAAGATGTGTAGGAGTTGACTTTAAAAATGTGGGGAGAACTAGTTCCAGCAGTTTAAGGAGTCTCTCACTTTAAAACTGAAACTGTTTTCAGGAATTTCATCATAAGCTTAAAGATAAATAAGATTCAGAGTGTGCACATAATACTGAAAGTAAATAGGCCTGGAGATCAAATTTTCATGTTTTAATCATCAGAGTTTTTCCAGCATTTTCAAAAATTAAATGTATGGTTTGGCACATGGTCATTGTCTATTTTATGTACTGTACATTTAAAATAGTACCACCATGCTAGCCAAGTACTGAATACTCTGCTGACTTGTAGTAGTAGTTGGCTATTACAGGATAGCTTACAGTATTCATTTTAGAGCTTAAAGTTCAAAACCGAGAAAAATTTAGGTCAGAAATCTATGTTTTTCTGTTGATAGTGTAAATTTCAGAGGTGTGTGAGTGTGATCCTTTAAAACATTTCAAAAATGATTAAAGCTGTTTAAAAGTAAAGTAAAATCATTACTATTATATCTTTATCAAAGACTCTGCAGATCCCTCTTTTGGAGCAGTCTTGATTACCGAGATATTCTGTTCAAAATATTCTTACTCTGAATCTGCCTAAAACATAAACAAGTGCAAATTGTAAAGCTAAAGGGAAGAAAAAATTATTAAATGTTGTTGTATGCTCTGATACAAGTCGACACACACCAAAAAAACCTCAGTGTTAGTAACGGAAGCAGACTGGATACATGTTATTCACCTACTGGTAATTCTACCCAGCAGGACAGTTGAGTAGCTAGTGTTGTAATTTGTAACCAGTCACTTTACTGAGTTGGTAAAACAAAAAAAATGCCAAATGTTTTTCTTGGGAGCACTTTAATTTTAAAGCTGATTTACTATTTTTAAAGTGGGCTGCCCCATTTCCTGTTGCTTCCCAGATTTGCATTCATAAAGGATTACATGAAGGAAGGAAACGCTGCTTGGTTCCAGGCCAAAAGCTACTCACTCACTCAGGACTCGATGTCCTTTTTTCCACTGAGGTCAGAGCACCGACATTTCACACGGGTGCTTGTATTTGCCTTCTTTCACTGTTGTCCACTCATCCTCTCGCCAGCCTCTGGTCTTCCGCTCGTTTCATTCAAAGGTCAGACATAATTAGCAGCAACTTCAGCTCGTGTTTTGAAATATCTCCACGCTTATAGTACACTGAAGCCTCTGTGGTCATTGAATGACAGGGTAATGACCGTCCTGCTGTGCGTAGGCTGAAAACTAACACAAAGCTTTTCCTGGTGTTTGACTATGGGAGGTTTGGATTGTTGATTAAAAGCATGGCTGTAATAATAGGGGACTTTTCACAGATTGACAAACAGAACATTTGTCATAATTGGGTTTTTCTGTGCAGACAGACGTATTAGATTGTAGAAGTACTTATTAAAGTCCATTTATTATTATCTATTGTAGGATGTAATTTTGATGTCACTCGTTGATATAGTGGATAGATTGTAGATTAAATATGAATGATTTTCTGCTTTAGTCTCTGCAAACATTTTTGTTTGCATGCACTTGTTACAGTTTGATAGAGTAAATATAAGCACTGTTTTGCTCTGGAAAAGTATAATTTTCAGTTGATATTTTAAAGTTTACTCTAGATATTTGTTTGTTACATAAAAGACCAATAGAAGAATTGATGATAGACATGTATGGACTGTAAATGATGCAGCCAGGTGTTCTGCCAGTAAACATGTGCACATGCACTCCAAGTAAATGTTTGCTTTTGCATATGACAGTAAATGTGTGTATTGTCCGATTTGTGCAATTTATTTCAAAACAGAAAAGTGTGCCCTCCTTGCATACCTTGAAAGTTTTTATAATAATAATAATAATAATAATTATTATTATTATTATTTTCTCAGCATTTCTTAATTTATTGCTTGTTCATTCACCAGGTCCCTCTGGTTTAATCTCTGCACTCGACTGGTGTTAAGCTGAGTACTCGTCGAAGTACGTGAGCGGTTCCTAGCAGCACAGTCTTTTGCAGTTCTTTACATGGGAGTTTATCTAGTTGTTCTTGAAATCCTTTCTTCGTTGTTCCTAATGCCCCAATTATGATTGGTATAACTTGAGTTTTTGTGTTCTACATGCATTGGGCTTCTATCTCCAGGTCCTTGTACTTTGTTATTTTCTCTTTCTTTCTTAGGATGTTATTTTCATTCGGGATAGACACATCAAGCAAGTAACACATTTTGTTGTTCTTGTCATGGAGCACAATGTCTGGCTGGTTTGCAGATCAGTAGGGATGGCCTTGTCCCACATGATGACATAATCCCCGTTGTCAACCACGTTCTCTGTCCTGTGCTCATCATACCACTTGTCAGTTATACCTACACCCATTCTCGGGCATTATTTTTATTTATTTATTTATTATTTTATATATTTATTTTTTATTATTTTATTATTATTATTATTATGTTGTTGTTGTTGTTGTTGTTGTTGTTGTTGTTGTTGTTGTTGTTGTTGTTGTTGTTGTTGTTGTTACTACTATTTTAGGGCAGTCTGTTGTTCCTAAAATAAAATTAGAATTGGCACACCTATTAGATTTTTATTTTATTTAAAAGTAACCACTTTATCTTTGTGGGTTTTGTAGCTTGTGGTCACATTTGTATCAGCCGCATGGGCAACAACCAGAGCGCAGTGGATGGATATTGATTTGTGTGTTGTTGGTGTGTGTCTGACTGTAGCTATCACTTTCTTGATGAGATTTCCCAGATCTGCAGCTGTTTTTTTCCCTGCTTCCCATCAAAACGCCATGTGTTTTGCTGCTCGCTTTTTTATTTTTTTTATGCGTAATTCTCTAAGGGGTTGGAGGATATGCAGGTTATGGGCCGAAAAGCATTTCAGGCTTGTGTGAAAATCTAAAAAAGTCTTCTTGGGGTTGCAGATCCACTGAATTACAACAGCTCTTTTGTGAAAAGACCAACAGGAGGTTATTTTGGCTTGGGTAGCACAGATTTGCCAAAGAACAACTTCCAACAGCTGTACAGTATTTATGTTGTGCCTTGCCTCTGGCTTTCAGCTGAAGCTTGTGGTTTTTTTATAGACAGGAACATACAGGAAGGTTTTTAATATTTAACCAACTGTGGAAAGACTCTGGAGCAAAAGAAAACACAGCATTTCTTTGTTCTGCATGTTGAAATGGATAAATCACATTTGGATTGTTAAGTTCGCTGTGCGTTTAGGTGCAGTTTAAATATAGGTTGGAATCCCCTCAGCATCCTGTCCTGCCAGAACAATGCACAAAAGAAAATCAATTACTTTGCCCGGAAACTTAAACCAACAGCTCCTTAAAACATTTATATTTATAGATGTGCAAAGTTCAATCCATTATCTTTTACCCGCTTCTTCCATAAAGGGTCATGGGGACCACCGGTGCCCATATCCAGCAGTCACTGTGCGAGGGGCGGGGTACACCCTGGACTGGTTGCAAGTCCATCACAGGGACACATGGAGACAAACACCATTCACTCTCTCACTCACACGACAATTTACTAGAGTTACCAATCAGCATAACATGCATGTTTTTGGAGTGTGAGGAAACTGGAGTACCCGGAGAAAACCCACACGTGCAGGGAGAGAACATGCAGACTCCACCCAGAAAGGCCCCCAGACCTGGATTTGAACCAGGGACCTGCTCGCTGAGAGGCAGCAGCTCTATACCGGTTGCGCCACCGTGCTGCCCTGCAAAGTTCAAGTGTGAGAAATTTAAAATTTCCTTCAGCTGCAACAAAATCTTTAATAAAAAGGAATGTTGCTTTACAGAAACACACTGCCTTGGCTCCAAAGGAAAATTCAATCCTATGCTGTATAAAGATGTTTTTGTAGCTATACAAACACAATTTGTACCCAGCAGATGTTCACAAATATTGATTACAATTTTTTACTTATGAACTTGAAATGAAAGGAACAGTGATTTGGTCATACACGTTGGTTTTAAAAATAGGTACAATACATTATCAAAAAGCTGTCCGTTTCTTACTTTTTTACTTTAACAGGCTGTCTCTGATCCCAGATCCTAATCGCTGCAGACACTGATAGGTTGAGAACCAAATGCCAAATTAATAACTTAATACATGACAAGCCCCATGAAGCTTCAGGTCAGGGCGAGACTTTGTCAGTTAGCTTTTGTGCTCTTGTTTTCAGTAAGTGTCATTACTGTAGTGGGCTGGCTAGTTCTTTAGAACAGTTTAGTGCAGCTTGTTACAACTTGTCTGATCAAAAATCAGACAAACTGCAAACAACTTAGATTAACAGAATTGAAACTCTAAATGCACACAGGTACCTACATGCGGTGTTGAATTGTTTTTGCGTGTTGTGTTGACATTTCTAAAATAACACAGTGGGGGTGGTTCTATGAATTTTCTAATGAGATTTTCTGCAGATAAAATTCATTCTGAAAGTCGGAGAACCTTTGTTTTTTGTTATGTCTTTTGCTTCACTCATTGTAGTATTGTGCTGTTAAATCCTTCTTAAGATTTATACCATTTCAGTTGGAGCCTCAATATTTTTATAATCTTTGTCTTTTGGCTACTCCCTCTACAGCTGTCTCCACAGCGAGTCATCCTCCTCCATCTCTCTCTGTCCTCTGCATCCTGTCCTCACTCCAACTACCTCCATAACCTCTCTAACTACAGTACATCCATATATCTCCTCTTTGTCGTTTTCCTGGCAGCTGCATTTCTAACATCCTTCTACTAATGTACCTGCTGTCCCTCCTCTGGACATGTCCAAACCATCTCAGTCTGGTCTCTCTAACTTTATTTTCCAGCTGTTCAACCTGTCCTGCACCTCTGATGATCTCATTCCTAATCTTATCCATTTTGTCACAACCAATGAGAACCTCAAGATCTTCTGTTCTGACAGTTTTTTCACCTGTCTTTTTGTCATTCTCTTTGTATCCAATCCATAGCTTGCTCACAATGTTGCATGATTTGAAGACAGTGCATTTATGATCAATTTTCATAAATTATTATTGTAAATTATTTGGTATTGGGGCAAGCAATGTGTTTTTTTTCCTTCCAACTAACGGAACTGTTTGACTTAAAATAATAAATAATAAACCTTAAAATAACGTGGGACACTTACCGTAAATATATACAGCGGTATATACACAATAGAAGAGCATTGTCAATTCAAAAAATTTGATTTAGCTGTCTCTAGCTATTGCTGCATTTTCTTTTTCCTGCTTAGTAAAAGGCTAAATATCAACAGGCACAGTTGATTATTATCAAGTGGCAAATTATAGCCAGCTAATTAGTTGGCTGTTTAATTAGCTTAATCTACCGTATGTCTGGCATTGTCATATTAACTAGTAGTGACTAAACCATCTCTGTTCATCACGTGTGCTGAATTGAGGTGAATATGGAGGACAGTTTTATTTTTTAAGAATTAGCACATTACCAACAACATGAGTGTAGAACCATGTAATGTTTATGTGACAGTGCAACAAAACATTTTTCCCCAACCAAAATTAACAGCAAACCATTGTGATAAAACTAGGAAAATCAACTGTAAGAATAATTAAAAAAATTTAAGTAAAGAGATGAAGATATTCTGAACAGAGAAAATCAGGGGAAGCCAGCCATCTTTGAAAAATGAAAACAACAAACATTACAGCACATTGCAGTTTTGACCTTTCTCTGCAGGCGATCTCTGCAGGCGGTTTCACAAACATTCACAGAGGGAAATCATGCTAAAACTTATCACCAGTAGACAACACAAGTGATAAAAATGCTAAAACACAAGATGGTGAAAAGGTGGGTCAGTGAAAGCTATGGGATTTCCAATGACTTTCCTTGAACATCACATGTACAGTTCACAAAAGTCACATTCACTGAGAACAGCAGTGAAAAACATTTTCAAACAATGAAGGGAAGCCTGTAGACCTTTGTTTAAGCAATTAGGTACCGGTACTTGGATACGCCGTGTCTTTGCCACACCCTGTCTTGTAATTCTTTCTGTTAAGCTTTCACAAGAGAATACCCTGATGCATGCTCAATAATCCAGGTAGAAAAATCTAAAAAAAGCTAAGTCTGGTCCTCTGGACATTTTTTTGCTTTGTTTTGTTTTTTGAATGTCCAGAGGACCAGGCTTAGCTTTTTTAGATTTCACAAGAGAACTTTCTCTAGGACAGAGACATGTTTTGATCGCATCAGTGTGTCTTCTGAATGGACTGAGGCAGTGAGGGGGATTGAAGACAGCCCACGTCTGGTGTGCCTCTGTGCCGCCAACGTAGTAACAGAGATGGAACCACCTACATGTAAAAAAAAAAGTGCACGGCTGCGGCTCATTGATGTGATGAACTGATGATAATAGGGTGTGACCTCCAGCTCATGGGATTAAATAACGACAAACAGATTCATCACAGAGGAATGTAATTCGAAGTTAGTCAAAGGGAACCATAAAGAGGATCTTGAAGTGAGCTAATTCATTATGTTTTTTAAATGACCTGAGGGAGATGTCCGTCACACACGTAATGCCTTGTGCTCCACTTCAGCCCAGCTGAGTTCTGCACCAGACCTCTTTTGGTTCTGCCCTGTTTGATTCATCTCTGAAAGCTCATGTCAGTGTGGTACGTGGCCAAATCAGTGAGTTTTGCACAGCGAGAAAGAGTATCGTTTCATGTGTTTTTCACCAAAGTTTCCTCTCTGTCATTCAGCTCCAGCTGAGCACTTTTAACTTGTTACTTATTTTTATACTTGGACTCATGCAGGCATGTATTTTTAGAATGGCAAAGTAGAGGACAAACGTCATTCCAGTACTTTTTTCTCTTTTTTTTTACTTAATCAGAAAACACATTTGAAGTAATATTTAGGTTACAGTATTGTTATGTTTGAGATATTATTTATCAATTCAAATTTTGTATTTGATCTTTTTTTTTTTTGTTGCCATATATGTTTTATTTTTCTTCTGCAAAATAAAATGACAAAGCATTTTATTTTGAAGCATAATGATTCCATACATTTTCAGGGGTTTAGCAGCATTTTTATAAGATTTAAAATAAGATGCTTTGACTTTTGTGTTAGCCAACACTTACCGTAGTCTGATGACAGCATCTAGAGTAAAGTTACGTTTTTTTTTCTTTCTTGTTGACACAATGGTTCCTGGCAGTCTCACATGTGGGTTTTGTGTTTATACATGAAAGTAACGTTGCAGAGATTTAAAACCGGTGAGCAGAATGAGCCTCTCATTATAATTTAACGGTGTAAGGAGCAAACCTGTTTAACCACTGTGTTGTAATACTTTGAAGGGTTAAACATCATGTTTGTCACACACCCATAGATATCCAGGAGCCTTTTCAACAAAACTAAAGTAGTGTTCAAAAGGGTTGAGCCACCAGTTGTTGATTTGTATTTTCCTTCCAAGAAATTAGAGCTTTTTATAAGTTTTAAAGTGGATGTATGCAATAAGAATCCATGCATCTCTTTCAGGTGACAACCCCATTTTCTTTTTATATTATTTTGTATTTCAAAAAAATCTCTGTAGTATTTATCACATTTCTGACTTTTCTCTGGTCTGTGGTTTTTCTTACAGGGCTCTTCTGTCTGAGGCTCTCAGGATGTCTTAAGGTGGTGTCACTGTATTTGAGTTGACCTTCAGACTAAGATCAGAAGACATTGTCTCAGCTAGATGACAGTTATGCTTCGCTTAAGCACCATTTCCACGTCAATGCCCAACCCTGACCTTGTCTGGCACCTCTGTGTTCTTCTTGGCATCTCTGCTCTGAACGCTGAAACTAATATTGGTAAGAACAAAACTAAAACAGTGGATCAGTCCAAGTTTTAGTTCTCAGCTTGAGAAGACAAAATATTTTTCATTCCATTGGATATTATTATTTTTTAATATCTAATCTCTAACTTCTGATTGTTTGTTTTCCAGTCCTGACAGTACCCCAACATGTGAGCCTTTCACCCAACTTTAGCACGCAGCAGCTCTCCATATCTTGGTTGGGAGGACCAGCCACAACCTTTGACATTCTCATTAAAAGAACTGATTTCAATGAAACTGTCTTCTATGTAAGTGCATTTTAAGTATGTTTTAGTTTCGTTCTCATTTTTTTCTTCAATGTAATTAATTTGCTTTTTAGGTTGACTTTGTGTGAAACCATGTGTAACTTTACCTTCATGGAGTTTTGATGCATGTATGCTTTAAACTATTCCAGTGAAGAAATGTGCATTTATGAACTTTAGTTTACTGTTATTGATTGACACATGCCTCAGCACTAATACAATATAAAGGAAGCAAACTAATTTAGGGCTTCTAGTCTATTACTACTTCTATAACTAAAACTTTTACTCCAAAATATCATGATGTTCTGTCTCATTCTGTTTGTGTTTTGTGTAATATTTGTAGAACACTGTGTCTGCGGAAGTGAATCAGGTGAGTGGTCAGCACCAGTGGACATGGACCTCTGAAGAACCTCTAGAATGTACATCACTGTCAGTCAAAATCTGCTCAAGAGATGGCCAAACAACAAGTGAATGGAGCGAAACTCGGATACTTGAAGGTCAGTTGAACAATTAATGCACGTATAACAGAGCACACCAGCATTTAGAGAAATGCCTTTCAAATAAATGCATCCAACAGAATACCTCTACTGATACTGTACTGCTTCTCATTATTGTTGTCTCTTTAGGACAAGATATCCCCAGTAATCAAAATTGCCAGATGTATCCCCAGGACAAGGTTGTTCCTGTAGGAGCCAACATGACCTTCTGTTGCAAAGTAGAGGAGGGGAAGACCTTTAAAAGAATCCTCTATGGCAGGACCGAAATGAATGTGAAACGTTTGAGTTTGCAAAGTTATGCAGTTACAGCTTTTGATCAGCGACCATCTGGGCAAACTGGAGCAAATGTTATTTGCCAAACGCATATGAATAAAATATGTGGAGCTGTTGTGTTCATTGGATGTAAGTTACATGTGTGTCTGATCTGAAAAAAATTATCAGTTTAATTCAAATGATAAAATAGAGATGCTGCGTTATGCACTAACCTAGTCAAATATTTAATTTCACAGAACATTGTAGTTTGTCTTTGGAATAAATATCGAGAAAATTGTTAGAATATTTTCTGTTTAAGAAAAAAGCATCTAAATGTGTCTCTTCCCAGATCCACCACAACCTACTGACTTTATGTGTCAGACCCAAGATCTAATCTCAGCTGTGTGCCAGTGGAATAAAGGACGAGACACTCACTTGGATGGCAAAAGACAAACGCGCTACTCCATAACTGGCAGGTACAGAGCCACACTGGAAAAGTATTCTCTTAAAAAAATATTATTTTTGTTAGAACGTTTGTTTGACGTTAAATTAAAGATTGTTGAGTGGCAACATCTGTAAATAGTAAAATGTAAATAATATTCAAACCTTGTTTTGCAAAAAAATAAACGTAAATCATGATTTTTTATCACATCTTTTGCATATCTTAATAAACCCATAAAATTATGGGCAAATTTTGGTGGTGAAAATCCTACAAATTATGAACTATAGTGCAATTAAATTTTCTTGACTAGTCTGTCAACATTTGAGAAAATTTGGAGAGCCCAAAATTATACAGTTGGCACAATAAAACTGCTACAAAACAATGAAAGCTGTTAAGAGTTATTTTTCTATATCTCAGTGTAAGTGATGTGCCATCAGAGGTGGCTGCACTCTGTCACTCAGCACTTTAGATAATGGCTCTAATTCATTTATTATGGTTTCATGTGATTGTCCCTTCAAAGTGTTTTTCTACAGAAAATTACAGCAAGGAATATGAGAATTATAAAGCTTTCAGTATGAGTAATTATTGGCTGCCTTCCAGACATTTTACAGGAATGATCTGAAAGCTGGCCAAAAACATCTCTGTGCCCTTTAGATTAGATACAATTTTTGAAGTGTTTATGTTTTAATGTGTTTTTTTTTTTCTCCTGGTTTCCACTTGTTTTTATGTTTGTAGAAATTGTTCTGAGACGAGCACACAGCAGAAGTGTAGCCTTCCTCAGTGGGATGGTAACTGGACTCTGGTAGCTGTTAATTCTCTTGGTCAGTACAGCCTCACTGACTCGGCTGAGCTCAGTCACAGAGGTAGGGGGCTGCACCTTGTTGCCTTCTTTCCAAGCACTGATTCCTGTAAACCCACTTCATGTGAACTGGTTGTAATTTGATAGTACTAGTGGAGGGAAAAGACGAGCTTTCAAGAAATGACGAAACGTTTTTGCTGTGTACTTGGTTTTTTTGTTATTCTACTGTTTCTTCTTAGTGTGTCCAGTAGCACCAGTTAACCTGAGCTCTGAAGTCCATGCCTGGAATGCTACTGTGAACTGGGAGTGGAAATACAACAACAGTTATTCTACTCTCGCTCTTGACTGCCAGGTAGAGCTAACTACCCAGGGATACAAAACAGAGGTAGAAGTTTGGAACATGTCCATAATGTACTGTATATTTTTACTTTCAAGGCTGTTACTAGTTTTACAAAAAAAAGTGTTATGTTTGTGTCCAGCGTGCCTTCTCTGGTTTGGGTCTCCGATCTGTGGTTTTATTGGACCTGCAACCCGATGAAGACTACAGCGTTCAGGTTCGTTGTGGATCCCAGAAGAACTTTTGGAAGTGGGGAAACTGGAGTAACACCTTATCATTCAAAACCAAAACCTATGGTAAATTATTTTTTTATTTTTTTTGGCACAAGTGTTAGTAAATAATGATTATTTAATTCAACCAGTATGTTTTTTAATTGGTTAAAAGTAAAATTGTACTTAAATGTATTATCACCGGTAGGTCATGAGCAATAAAACCATATTTCAGTCTAGTTGTATGTTTTTTGTACGATTTTAGTTCCAGATGCCCCTGATGTGTGGATGTGGATGAACAGAGACAAGACTGGATTGGTTGTTTGGAAAGTAATGTTCTTTCTTATTTTTGTCTTTGAATTTATTGAATGGAAACGTTTACAGTTAAGTGTTTAAAATAGGCCTAATTTTGCTTTAATTTTTTCTCTTCTAGCCTCTAACACGGCATCAGAGCCATGGTCAGATCACGGGTTTTGAAGTTACTTTATCGAACAATAAAGAAAATCTACAGCATATACACATATCACAGGATACCAATTCTATACCAGTCAATCTCACACAAATGGCTTCATTCAGCCAAGATGACGAGATCATAGCAGCCGTCGTAGCAAAGAACGTGGAAGGGGTGTCTCAGCCTGCAAGTGTACCGCTACGCTTGATAGGTATGTGTAATCAGTGTTGGTGGGATATGTTTTGCAAACTGAAGGGGATTTAATGAAATTGAAAATACAAAATTTACTATTTTGTAGACTTAGAAAGTACGGTAATACAATGAGTTGGTCTCGCATGCAAGAAACAGTCGTCTTGCTTGAAATTATAACAGTGAATTCTAAAAAAGCTAAGTCTGGTCCTCTGGACATTCAAGAAAAAGTAGAAAAGTTTTGTCTTTCGTCCGAAAGACTTCCTCAGTCTGAGGTGCTGTATTCAGCTCAGTCTTATAAATAGCACCCTTTCACTATTTTTTTTTTTAATTGAATGTACAGAGGACCAGACTTAACTTTTTTAGATTTTTCTACCTGGATTATTGAGCATGCATCAGGGAACACAGTGAATTGCTCATGAAAATAAACTATGGACACATATTACCACTATATTACCACAATTACGGTACACATACTTTTTATTTTTTCCAGATATGGACCCCCCTGTTTTCTCCAGAATCGCCTTTACTAGCAGTGGCTTCCCTCTGGTGTGGCAGCAGAATGCCAGCACCACTTGCAGTTACCTGATTGAATGGCACGATGCCTCATGCAGGCATAACTGCCAAGTGAATTGGCTCCGAGTGAATGCTGGAAGCACTAATGTATCTATTGAGTCAGGTATGTGGGGCATGCAGGCTTGTAAAAACTGTTTTATCCAGCAAGTTTCAAAGAATCTGTTAGCTATTTTTGCAGTTTAGAATAGAATAGAAGAATAGAATAGATTATATCTTTATTGGCATATTTGCACCAAGGTACAAAGTGTTGCAATTGGCGCGCGCACCATCCTAAGAGGGACGTACGCACGGAAAGCCGCAGCAATAATTAAATTGCGCCGCCAACAATCAGATATGGAAAAAAGATATGGATATATTCAAAAGCAAGCTTTACTGTAACTACTTGTCAAAAGAAATTGTGTAGTTTGTCATTGTACTATATACTACAGTACTTGATATTAATTTCTATTTTGTCATCAGTTGACTTCCAACCAGGTGTGAGATACAACTTCTCCCTCTACAGCTGCCCTTCAAGTTCCCCACAACTCATTCAGCGCTGGCAGGGATACATGCAGGAGCTGGGTAATGGTGGAACACTAACTTTAGAATAGGCAAAAACTTCATAAGTTTGATTATGCATTGGGTTATTTATTGCTATTCTACATTATGTGCTACACCACCAACCCATCGTGTTTGTTTTATTTCCTTTATTTCTCGTGACCTTCACAGTCCCATCCAGTTCGGTCCCTCTGACAGTCAGCCAGCAGGACTTTGATGTAGTTCTTACCTGGGGAGAGATTCCTCTGGCCAACAGAAGAGGTTTCATCCTGGGCTACAATGTTTACATCAGTCATGGTTCCCAGCTCTCACTCATTGGTAAATTATAGCTTAAACATCACACCCATTCAAGTGAAGTGCTAGATAAAGGAAATGTACAGTACTGTATATGAATGAAATTACGTTTTATTGTCTTTATGAAAGAGTTGATAGTCATTTATCATCATTTAATTAGTATGCTCTCTTTTTTCTCTTTTTGTTTTTCCACCTGTTTTTTTGTTTTTTTCCCACTAGCAAATCTGTCAGACATTGGAACAAGGAAATACCTTGTGAAGGGTCTCTCTGTAAGCTCCTATAAATTTACAGTCAAAGCTTACACATCTGCAGGCGAGGATTCAGGCACCACTGCTTCCATTATGATGGAGCCAGGCAGTATGTGTTCAAATCATTCAACTACATATACCTTTAAATAACATTTACTTTATGTTTAGGTTTGAAGCTACATGAAATGTCCATGTAAAAATAACGTTTGTGTCGTATTATGGTTTAACATAATTTAATAAAATTTAATATTTTACATTTGAATAATTGTAAATATTTTGTCTTGACACCAGGTTGGCTAATCCTAGACATTTTGGGTTCTTTGGGAATGGTAACATTATTACTGTTCGTTGTTTCCCTCATTTGCTACAAGAAGAGAAAATGGTAAGACTTTTATGTTCCTGTCTAGTATCCTTTATGTTTATTTGTGTCCTTAAAGGTGAAGTCTGCAGTTTCTGTAGAACATCAGCACTTAGAAAAAATTTCAACAAGCAAAGCATTCTGATCCCTCCCCCTCAGAGCCATATATGGCTCTGCCCCCTTGTGGTCTGTTGAAATTCAAATTCAAGCTCTGTTTTTATTGGCTGATTCAAATTCAAGCTCGGTTTTTATTGGCTGGTTACAAACTTTGTTTTTATTGGCTGGAAAATGGCGGGTCACTTTTTCTTTTTAGAAATGCTTATTTACCACCTGGAGAAGCAAGGGGACAATTTTTTTTTTTTTTTTTTTTCAGAGATTACCTCTCTAACATCAATCTAGTGACAGAGTGAAGAAATATGTTAAAATATTTTGTTAGAAAAGTTACATACAGTATAGCAGCTTTAAAATATTTCAAGAATTAATTGCAAAGCTATACTTCTTAAGATTGAAAGTCGTACTGGAGAAAAATGTGTACCTGACAATGACTTTATGTAACAATGTTTGGTTTGTTTCAGGGTAAAAAGGGTATTCTATCCAGATATACCTGAGCCTAAGCTGTCCAGTGATTGGTCCAGGACTCGGGTACAGTACCAGTCTAAACCCGTCTAGCAAATCTTTTTTTGACTGTCTTATGAAAACGCCATCTAATAGGCAAAACACTTTTTCACTTGTCTTGTTCAGGGGCCTTTGGATGTGAAGCCATCTCCTCACAGTATGGTCCACATTGTTGAGAGGCCTGAACAGGATTGTATTAAAGATGCCCTTGTTGTTATTCCTGAAGAGGATGAAGGTGACAAAGGGCAGGGCATTGGAGATGAGCCAGTTGACTCTGATGAGCCACAGTCACTACGCTACTACAACCACGTGGCGGATGAGCGCCCGATAAGGCCACGCTTTCCAGACTCCTCCGTTTCCTCAGCATCTTCTATGGATTCAGCAAGCACAGATGTGACATATACAGGGATCCAGACATCTTGTTCTTCTTTGGTATTCCAGCAAGATCCACAGACCACACCTGAGAGCCACCAACCCAACACTGATCATTCTGTCAGCTGTGGGAGTGGAGGAGGGAGCTACCGTCCCCAGATGCACCCCATAACTTTGAGTGAAAACATTGACCTAGCTTCCCCGGAGCCTTTGCTAGAGCCTCAGGCTGTTAGTTCTGGGGGCTACAAACCTCAGAACTCGTGGCATTTTGACTCTCCTACTGAAGAGGAAAGGAGTGGCAATGCTCCCTCTCTTGGGTCACCTGTCTCTGTTGCCTCTACTCAGTTTCTCCTCCCTGATGAGGAGGATCACGATGAGGAGGAACTACAAACATCAGCAGCAACCTGGTTCAGCAACCTGCTGTCATCTTCAAAACCATAATATCTGTTTTTTCTTGTTAGCAGACAGGCAATGGAGGTTAACAAAAATGTTACTAGTGTCATCATGTAACAACAAGAATGAATGAATCCTTCTAGATGTAGCACAGCATTGTTACAACTTGCAGTTTAACTGCAGGTTAATGATTCTTTTAAAATATGTTTATATTAAAATTATACATACTTCATTTAATCTGTTATAGATTAAAATGTATATAATGTAGAGAAACTCATGACAGCAAATTTCTTTAGTTTTGGTTTTACTTGTTTGTTCGTCTTTAATGTACCCTCTGAGGACAAAGTGGTGGACTCACTTGTGAAAGCCTTTTCCTGTGACATGCTGTAATGGGCATTTCATTTTGGTAAATGTTGTATTTCAGCTATGTAGGTCCACGTTTTTTCTTGTATTTCAGATGTTTTTAGTATTCTGTGAAAAAAAAAAAGAAAAATAATGAGTTACAAACCTAAAGTCAGCATAAAAAATAACACATTTTAAGCTGCATAAAAGCTGTTAAAAGGGGTTAGCAACATCTGGAGTGTTTGTGAGTGACTGTCTTTAATGTATTTTCAGAGATATCGTCTGCTCCGTCAAACACCATAAATGTATTTTTAAACCAGGTCAACATGTTAAATCCACATCGCCCAAGTGATTGGCATGAAGCAGCCTGATTGGCTATTAGACTTCATAAACTCTGGATGAGGTAAATGTGATTTTTACTGTTCCGAAGCCTAAATGCTTATCAAAACCATGTACAAATTATTCTAGCTTACACTTTTCCATGTAACATTCCTAGAATTATGTTAGTAAACACTGAATCACTTATAGCCTGAACCTGTACACTACATTTAATTGTTTACCATGTGGAATAAATTATAGACTCCATTCATGGAATACAACTGTACAAAATTACTACAAGAAACAATGTCAAGTTGCTGTAATCAAGAAAAAACACTGCTTCCATTTTTATTTCAATGTTTTATTACTGTCTAAATTTTATGGATTATTTTGAAATGCACTTAAAATCTTTTGTTTTACACAAATGCATAAGTGGTGCTTCCTGTTATTGTCTGGAAATCTGAACTGATCAGATACACGATAATATAAGCTAGAACATCTCATGAACTGATGTAATTTAATGAACAGATATGATTACTGTTGGTAATTATAGTTTTATTTACCTGTTGTGTTTATTTTAGGCCAGTGTTTCTTTATTTTTTTTTTAACCTTTATGTGTTTCTTGATGTGCTGATGGCGTTACAGAAAAAAGAAAGTTCATGCTATCTTTTGTGTGTATTGCCCGTATATGTCATACAAAGTACAGTATAATGCTTCCGATGATTTTCGACAAATCACTTTTGTTACTGCCATACCCCTAAATGTTTGCATTCAGTGTGTTTTGCAAAGTTCAAAAGGCTATATGGGGAGCAGAGCATTTACTGGAATGTTCTGAGACAAGGACACAAGTTTTTCTTGTCTCTTGAATGCAAAATGGCAGCTTTTAATTGTTGGAGAAAATGGATCAAGGGGAAAGCACGTGTTGGGACATGAGTTTAAAATGGATCAGTATTTCTTTGGAACTGTCTTATATTTTATGACAAAACCCTAAACAGCATTCATATGCAATGGTCATTTTCTTCGGCATGCTTGTCCAGTGTTTTGGATTTTATTGGTTTTTGTTTCAATAAGTGTTTTAGGGGTCAAGCCGGAGATTATTTTTTGTTTGTTATTGGTAAAATGTTTTCAGTGCCTCCAGCCAGCAAGCTTTAACTAAATATACTGTGACACAAACAATATTACACTACATTGGATATCTTCATAAAATCATCATTTTAGTTGAAAAGAGTGCATATCATTTTGAATATTTAAAATGGCTACTGTTTTGTTTTTGTTTTTTCTCTCGTGTGCAGTCCTATACAAGAATTGGGTTACAGAATGTGTGACATTATATTTTACAAAAGTTATGTAATTTGCACCTTTTTTAATATTTGTTTTATCCAACTAACCAAACATAAGTATTTTTTAATTATTTCCTTCAAAACAAAACATGTTTATGTGTTGTAATCTTTCTTTTTTGAATAGACATTAGAACTATGTCATTTCTATTAAAAAGAGGCGCCTAACGTCTCTTTTTCTGGCCTAGTAAATTCTTGTGAAATTGATGCATGCTGTCTAAACAATAAAAAGAATGGTTTGTAAACTAAAATCTTTGATCATGATAAACCTAATATAGCTTTAAAACACTAATACTGACTAACATTGCATGATAACATGAATTAAGCATTTTGCATCTGTAAAAAAATGTTTTTTTTTTCTTTTCTGAAAGTGATGTAAAATATGGAAGATTATTTTAATAATAAACTGAACAGACTACAAATTGCCTCTGAGCGACTGTTAGCATTGATACCAAAAGTTGCTATGTTTCTTGTTTAACGGCAATAAAGTGATTAGTCTGTATATTTGTCTCGAGTTGTTTTCTTCTTCACTTCGTGTCACTCAGCCTCCAACGCGTTGCCCCCTCGAGTGTCCCTGGGTAACCCTGTTTATGTGTCGCCATGGTAACACATTTACATTTCCGTTAGCATCCAAGTTTGTAGAAGCTAAAAAAAAAATGACTGCACGTCTAGGAAATTAAGTTTAAGGTTAAATTTATTACATATACACGATGTCGGAGATATTGTGCAAGTGGCTCAACCAGGATCTAAAGCTCTCCAAAACTTTAGGTATGAGTTGACATCATCGCTCTTTGTCGTTATTAAGCTAATGCTAACAGGGTCTTGATGAGCTCGTAGGTAAAATGTGTTTATTCTGTATTACGTGACGTGACACATCAGGGAACAACGGGCGATCACCGCATTTTACTCAGATAAAATAAATATATTTTAATTAGAAGGATTAATGGATACTTTATTGATCTTACAGGTTTTACACGTTAGACTGAGCACAAAACTAAAAATGGTTTTGAAATTTTAAACGAATCTGGATAGTTTTACACATATTGTTGACCTTGCATGTGAGTGTGTGTGTATATATACTGTATATATATATACTGTATATA
>JBBPBX010003832.1:32981-43159 GCA_038048925.1 Garcialebias charrua | reverse complement strand
GGGGAACACAACCTCAGAAAGAGAACACCTCATCTCAAAAAAAGAGTTCACCTCATTTCAAACATCATTCCTGTGTTTTTGTGTTTGAAACTGTTAAAATAAGATTATCTATTCCCTTGGGAATGAACAGACATATGTTATTCATTGTCTTGGCTCACAAACTTTTAGGTTGACAATGTATTAAAAAAAACAGTCACTGTGTTAACCTCACTGTCAATATGAATTAATTTCCCATGAAACTGACAGATCATTTTGTTCAACTGACCTCAGTTTTTGAAACATCCAAACTCGCTATGTTGTTAACTTCCCTTGTCGAAAAGGAGTGTTTCTCCCAAACTCGTCCCCATGAAGATAACACCATAAGAACCATTTTGCTTAATGACATTCCTTTTCCAGAAGATGGACAGTGAAAAGTCAAAGTCAAAGTCAAAGTCAACTTTAACCAGTCCTACATATGCTTTTTAAGTTTCCTCATCAATTAGACCTTGGATTCAAAGCAATTTGATGTTCAGTTAACTTTGTCATGCATAATTTCCATCATATATCCATCCATCCATCCATTTTCGTCCGCTTATATGGGATCGGGTCGCGGGGGTAGCAGCCTGATACCTGGTACCCACTGCCCCAGTGTCGGGCGGCTGAAGCGGCCGGTTTACATTCAAAGTCTATGAGGAGACGCGTGGAGTCATGGCGAACTGGGAAGCGGCGCGATTCGAGTGATCGAAGCGGCGCGGCGGCAGCCTGCAGTTCCTTTTCCACGCACGCGCGCGTCCAAATCAACCTAGGCGTCGAACTGCCAACGCCAGAAAATTCGATCTCTGGTGGCTCGACGCGTCCAGCAAACAGTCGGGAGAGCCTCTGCTATCTGATTACACAACCACAACGGGACTTTTTTTGGACTTTTTAAACTTACCGGATCGAGCCTCCATGAATTGGAACCAAACTCCGGTAAGAAACGTGGCATTTTTACAGTTGCTGCTGACAGGCTGCTGTTCTCTCCAGTGTAGATCACCCCAAACATAAAAAAAAACGTTTTAATCTCATCAAAGACCGTCGGAGGTGCAGTTAACACAACAACTGAACCCGGAAAACGAGCTAGAGACCCCTCCCTCTGCCACCCCCTAGTGCGCGTCATCAGACGGTCTTCAGTGGCTCAGTGGGACCGTGACAAGCGGCCAAAAGGGGACGGCAGGCGCGTTTCGAGTTGTGCAGTGGGGACCAGGCATAAGTAGGGAGGCCCAGACTTCCCTCTCCCCAGCCACTTGGAGCAGCTCCTCTGGGGGAATCCCAAGGCGTTCCCAGGCCAGCCGAGAAACATAGTCCCTCCAGCGTGTCCTGGGTCTTCCTCTGGGTCTCCTCCCGGTGGGACATGCCCGGAACACCTCACCAGGGAGGCGTCCAGGAGGCATCCTAACCAGATGCCCGAGCCACCTCAACTGGCTCCTCTCGATGTGGAGAAGCAGCGGCTCTACTCCGAGTCCCTCCCGGATGACTGAGCTTCTCACCCTATCTCTAATGGTGTAGTCACACCGAGCAGCTTTTCAACCTCCAAAAAGCTCCTCACGCACGCAAGTGGACGCACTTGGTGTCCAGACCTACTTGGACCAGAACGCCAGAACGCGAAACAGCTGCTGGGTGTGTGGGAGGAGCTTACCGGTATACAGAGTCCTGCGCACAGAGTCCTGCGCACTCCGCCAGGCGAGGAGCTTTTTATTTCCGTCTCTGTTGAGCAGACTTGACTGGTCGTGAAGGACTTGTCGCGAACACACAGCTACAATGAGTTTCTCTTCCATAGTACACGACCTCGCGGGTCTTTTCTGTGTCCCACAAACAATACGTCACATAGTGCGCGCGCACCCTCGTTTCCGCGTCACATAGGGGGACTCTCCCCGTCTCTTCTCCTCCTCTCTTCTCCCCCTCTCTTCTCCACCCGACTCTCCCTGATTGGTTGACACACCAACCAATCAGGGAGAGTTGAGCGGCGTTTGAAAGTTTGAACCGCGAAATCTTCAGCATGTTGAATGCGCGGTTTGGAGGCTGAAGCCGGTTCACGTGCATGGAAAAACGCTTCCCAGCACGCTCAACACGCACGCGACGTGACGCCCGACGCCAAGACGTGGCTGGAAGCGCGTCCCCCATTGACTTTACATGTAAACTGGACGCTCCTGCTGCCGAAACGCTGCTCGGTGTAACTACACCATCTCTAAGGGAGAGTCCAGACACCCTGCGGAGAAAACTCATTTCAGCCACTTGTATCCGAGATCTCGTTCTTTCGGTCACAACCCAAAGCTCATGACCATAGATGAGGGTGGGAACGTAGATCGATCGGTAAATTGAGAGCTTTGCCTTTCGACTCAGCTCTCTCTTCACCACGACAGACCGGTACAGCGCCCGCTTCACTGCGGATGCTGCACCTATCCGCCTATCGATCTCACGCTCCAGTTTTCCCTCATTCGTGAACAAGACCCCGAGATACTTAAACTCCTCCACTTGGGGCAGGACCTCCTCCCCGACCCGGAGAGGGCATGCTACCCTTTTCCGGCTCAAGACCATGGCCTCGGATTTGGAGGAACTGATCCTCATCCCGGCCGCATCACACTCGGCTGCAAACCGCTCCAGCGAAAGCTGTAGATCACGATCTGATGAAGCCAATAGGACCACATCATCTGCAAAAAACAGAGAAGCGATTCTAAGGCCACCAAAACGGATCCTCTCAACACCTTGGCTGCGCCTAGAAATTCTGTCCATAAAAGTTATGAACAGAATCGGTGACAAAGGGCAACCTTGGCGGAGTCCAACTCTCACTGGAAACGAGCCTGACTTACTGCCGGCAATGCGGACCAAGCTCTGACACCGGTCGTACAGGGACCTAACAGCCCATATCAATGGGCCTGGTACCCCATACTCCCGGAGTACCCCCCACAGAACCCCCCGAGGGACGCGGTCGAATGCCTTTTCCAAGTCCACAAAGCACATGTAAACTGGTTGGGCAAACTCCCACGCGCCCTCCAGGACCCTGCTGAGGGTGTAGAGCTGGTCCAGTGTTCCACGACCAGCACGAAAACCACACTGCTCCTCCTGAATCCGAGGTTCGACTATCCGACGGACCCTCCTCTCCAGAACCCCTGAATAGACCTTACCAGGGAGGCTTAAGAGTGTGATCCCCCTATAGTTGGAACACACCCTACGGTCCCCCTTTTTAAATAGGGGAACCACCACCCCAGTCTGCCAATCCAAGGGAACTGCCCCCGATGTCCACGCAATATTGCAGAGTCGCGTAAGCCAACACAACCCTACAACATCCAGAGCCCTAAGGAACTCAGGGCGAATCTCATCCACCCCCGGAGCCCTGCCACCGCGGAGCTTTTTAACCACCTCGGTGACCTCAGCACCAGAGATTGGAGAGCCCGACCCAAAGTCCCCAGGCTCCGCTTCCTCAGTGGAAGACGTGCCAGTAGGATTGAGGAGGTCTTCGAAGTACTCCGCCCACCGACTCACAACATCCCGAGTTGAGGTCAACAGCACGCCATCCCCACCATAAATGGTGTTGGTCGCGTACCGCTTTCCCCCCCTGAGACGCCGGATGGTGGACCAGAATCGCCTCGAAGCCGTACGGAAGTCATTCTCCATGGCCTCTCCGAACTCCTCCCACGCCCGAGTTTTTGCCTCAGCAACCACCCGAGCCGCATGCCGCTTGGACTGTCGGTACCTATCTGCTGCTTCCGGGGTCCCACAGGCCAAAAAGGCCCAATAGGACTCCTTCTTCAGCCTGACAGCATCCCTCACCGCCGGTGTCCACCACCGGGTTCGAGGGTTGCCACCACGACAGGCACCAACAACCTTGCGGCCACAACTCTGATAAGCTGCCTCGACAATAGAGGCGCGGAACATGGCCCACTCGGACTCAATGTCCCCCGCCTCCCTCGGAACGTGTTCAAAGCTCTCCCGGAGGTGGGAGTTAAAGCTCCGTCTTACGGGAGACTCTGCCAGACGTTCCCAGCAGACCCTCACAATACGTTTGGGTCTGCCAGGTCTGACCGGCATCCTCCCCCACCATCGGAGCCAACTCACCACCAGGTAGTGGTCAGTTGACAGCTCCGCCCCTCTCTTCACCCGAGTGTCCAGGACATGCGGCCGCAGATCAGATGAGACGACAACAAAGTCGATCATCGAACTGCGACCTAGGGTGTCCTGGTGCCAAGAGCACATATGTACACCCTTATGCCTGAACATGGTGTTCGTTATGGACAATCCATGACGAGCACAGAAGTCCAACAACAGAACACCACTCGGGTTCAGATCAGGGGGGCCGTTCCTCCCAACCACACCCCTCCAGGTCTCACTGTCATTGCCCACGTGAGCGTTGAAGTCCCCCAGCAGAACAAGGGAGTCCCCAGGAGGCGCACTCTCCAATACCCCCTCCAAGGACTCCAAAAAGGGTGGGTAATCTGCGCTGCCGTTTGGCGCATAGGCACAAACAACAGTCAGAGCCCATCCCCCCACACGTAGGCGAAGGGAGGCTACCCTCTCGTTCACCGGGGTGAACCCCAACGTACAGGCACCAAGATGGGGGGCAACAAGTATGCCCACTCCTGCTCGGCGCCTCTCACCAGGGGCAACTCCAGAGTGGAAGAGTGTCCAACCCCTCTCAAGGAAACTGGTTCCAGAGCCAGAGCCATGTGTTGAGGTGAGTCCGACTATTTCTAGCCGGAACCTCTCAACCTCACACACTAGCTCAGGCTCCTTCCCCACCAGAGAGGTGACATTCCATGTCCCAATGGCCAGCTTCTGTAGCCGAGGATCAGACCGCCAGGGTCCCCACCCTCGGCCACCACCCATCACACATTGCACCCATCCATCATATATATCACAGAATATTATACATAAAATCAACTGAATTTGTGATTATTTTGGCATATCTGTGTGTATTACTTTCTGTGTATTACTGATTTGATGCCCTTTAAACACGAGAAAATAACGTGTTCAATTTACATTATTTTGGGGTAAACAGAGACTGATTTTTCCTCTCTAAGAGAGGTGTTGCCCAAACAATGAGGTTATTTGCATAATACATGCATATCGCATGAGCTTAACTCATAACTGATAATTAACAATATATTTTAAACCCCATATTGCTATTAGAGTTTTCATATTTGTTGTTCTTGAAAATAAGTTATATAGAAATGTTTGTTTATTTTTATTTTTTTCATATATTTATAATGTGATATTACTGAAAATGTAGTTTGTATTTTTGTTATTGTATACCTCAGGACTAATTTACCAAAGGCTGTGTAACCCACTATGTATTTACTTTTGGATGTAGTACCTCTACCATTCAGAGCTCAATGACACTTTTGAACCACACTGGATCACTTCAAGGTTCAAGGTCCTTTATTGCCATTCACATCACATGTGGTACATGCCGTGGAATGAAATTGTGTACTCAAAGTCCCAGTTACACCCAAAAATAACAAAAATATAAAGTATAAAAACAAACAGTAAGGATCTAAGATATATGCTAAACAATAATAATATATGTAATATGATATGGTGTATTAAACAGCAGCCTGAACATGGGTCTGTTGTGTGCAGATGGGTATGAAAATAGCAGTTTGTGGTTAAGAAATCAGCAGCATGGATAATCAGCAGCACAGATAATGTAAAATCTCCAAATAAAGTATCAGCACAGTGATTATCCTGGTTAGTGATTCATGAGTCTTAACAGCTTCAGGGTAGAAGCTGTTCCTCAGTCTAGTGGGTCTACACTTAATGCTCTTCAACCTCCTTCCTGAGGGGAGCGGGGCAAAAAGTGTATGTGCTGGGTGAGTGGGGTCCTTCATGATGCAGGTGGCTCTCTTCCTGCATCCGGAGGTGTAGATGTCTGAGATGGTGAGGAGGCTGACTCCAACATCTTCTGTGCAGCCTTCACCACTCTCTGTAAAGCTTTTCTTTCTGCAGCTGTGCAGCCTCCATGCCACATGTTGATGCTGGAGCACAGGATGCTCTCCACTGCACACCTGTAGAAGGAGGTGAGGACTGAGCTACTCAGACCAGCTCGTCTCAGCTGCCTGAGGAAGTAGAGTCACTGATATGCTTTTCTGATCAAGTTGGTAGTGTTGTTCCCCCAGCTGAGGTTGTTACTCATACTTCTTATAACTAATTGTGGTATTTTGCCTTTTTGTTGTTGATTTTGGACTTCTATTAGTGGATGTTATAGGGTACATGTTTCAGAATGGGCACTTTCTACGCTCTACAGGAACTCTCAAATTACATAATAGATTGGTCCATGCATAAATGCACGTTGATAGAATGAGTAAGTTGAGCACTCTTTCAACACAGACACAAAATTACATTTGTGTTACTAAAATAGAAGCTACTTAACTGTTGCAGTTCTCAGCTATGACGTGCCCTTTTTTGACCATGTGCAGCACAAAGTCAAAGTCAAATTCAACTTTATTGTCAGAACTGCAATATGTACAGGACATGTACAGGACCGAAATTGCGTTTCTCTCAGTCCCTCGGTGCAACAGTAACCACTTAAACATTGAAACACTGAAACATATAATAATAGACATAAGCATAAAATAGTAAAACTGTAACATTGTCCTGAGTTTTTGCATAGTGGTATAAGAGTATGAAAATTTACACCAACTCTAAAACTAAAACTAAAACACTAAACATTTAATGAACATAAGCATAAAATGAAATAATAAAAGTGTAATACTGTCCTGAGTTTTTGCATACTAGTATAAAAAAGTATAAAAAGTATAACTATAAAATAAACTAAAGGTTCTAGCATTGACATTTGCAAAGTGGCAAAGCAGCATATGAGTTAATGTACACAGTATATGTATGAGGTAGTTGATGTTGTTATAGAGGCAAAAGTGGCATATGCAGTAAGGCACATTGGGCATCCTTAAATGAGGCTGGTCAGAGAATACTGTATATGTATCAGCAGTGGTGTAGATATAAAAGTAGTGTAAATGTAAACAGTAGTAATAAATGTAAGCAGTAGTAATAAATGTAAACAGTATTAATAAATGTAAACATTGAATGTAAACAGTAGTATGTAAACAGAGAATGTAAACAGTATTATGACTATAGGCAGTGATGTAATACAAACATTAGTGCAAATATGAGAAGTAGTGCAGACTGAATGAGCACATGACCGAGAGTTTAGTGAATAACCCGTTTGATGACATAGAGTCCAGTGTTAAAATCTTTGTGTTGTGTGGTAATGTGTGAGAAAGTTTTTAGTGTTAAGGCAGTTCAAATGGGAGGGGGGGCAGAGCAGGCAGAGTGTTTAGCATCCTGACTGCCTGATGAACAGAGCTGTCACTCAGTCTGCTGGTTCGAGCCTGGAGACTTCTCAGTCTCCTCCCTGATGGCAACAGGCTGAAGCAGCTGTGTAGTGGGTGTGTGGGATCACCTGCCATGCAGTGGGCTTTCCGAGTGAGGCGTTTGCTGTGTAAGTCCTGCAGTGAGGGGAAGGAGGTGCCGACGATCTTCTCAGCTGCTCTCACGATGCGCTGGAGGCTCTTGCGGCAGGATGCAGTACATGCACCAAACCACACAGTGATGCAGCTGGTCAGGACACTTTCTATGGCACCTCTGTAGAAGGTGCACATGATGGGGGTTGAAGCTCCAGCCCTTTTCAGCTTGCGGAGAAAGTAGAGACGCTGGTGAGCCTTCTTGGCCAGTGCTGCAGTGTTCCTGCTCCAGGACAGGTCCTTCGAGACGTGCACTCCCAGGAACTTGGTGCTGTCTACTCTCTCCACTGCGGTGCTGTTGATGGTCAGAGGGGCATGTTGTGCATCCCTCTTCCTGAAGTCCACAACAATCTCCTTTGTCTTCTCCACGTTGAGAGTGAGATTGTTGTGTCCGCACCACAAGGCCAGGCGGCTCACCTCGTTCCTGTAGTCCGTCTCATCGTTGTTGCTGATGAGACCCACCACTGTTGTGTGGTGGGTCACCTCATGTGGTGGGTAAATGGATCTGACATTTGAGTCTTGTTTTTTTTTTAAACTCTTTTTAATGAATGTTAGTAGTGCTCTTTCAAACAACACTATAAGTTTAGGCCCCCTTCACGCTGGATGACAGCACTGATATGGTGTTGAAAATCAGCTTAAACATGAACGCTGTTGGTGGGCCTTCATGAAGGTTTTTCAGGGACATATGGTGAAAGGAGTCAGATTCGTACATTGCCTGGATCCCAAAAAAGGTCACCACATGGATTTAACTAAGAAAATAGGTACGAGCCTCCCACTGGATAATTACTGCATGGGTGATAATGTTTCAGCTGGCAACCCCAACAGATGCAGTGAGTAGCTTCTCATTTGTTAAACAACCATGTGGAAATATACATCCTGTGGTTGTGGAAAAGATGTTAATCAAATGGGTCAAATTATTGATATGCGTCAACTCGTCAAGCCAAGAAACTGTCTATGGCCAAACTGTTTTAATAATTCAATAATCCTCAGAAATGGGAGCTGGAATGGGGTAGAGGCAGGGCAGCTGACTCAGGATCCAAAAGTCCCAGGTTTGATCCCCTGTCATTGCACATCTCATGGTGTCCCTGAGCACGACACCCCATTCCCAATTGCTCCCCGGGCACCCCCAGTAGCTGCCCACTGCTCCACCGGAGCAGTCACGGCTCGTATCAGTGGGCTACAAGGGCTAAGCCCTCCCTCCTGGCATTTACAATAAAGATTTTCAAATAAACGGCTTAAAAATAACAACTTAAAAATAAATGCATTTTAGAAATAATGTCACATTTTGTTAAATTTACAGCAAAACTGGTGTCAAACCGCCTAGTAAAAATCCCAGGGTCGTTCCAAAGGGCTAAATTCTGACAGCTTGTTCTCTGTTACTGTTCCTTCATGGTTCAGAAGGATTGGCAGATGTCTGGCCATGCCCCCTCATATTGCGGCTCATTGGGGCTAATTTTGTTTAGCCCAGGGTCAGCCCACAGCCACAAAGATTCATCCACTGAGGATGGACTACAATAATGTGCCTCAGCGTGAGTGTATGTGGGCGTGGTTTGGTGTAGACTGAGTAGACGCGATGGCAGCAGCGATGGCAGCAATATTAGCATAAACGAGGTGGATTATTTAATCAATAACCCCTTTTCCTTAATGTCTAATGAGGAAAATCTGGAGGTGAAGAGGTTGGGGCCAGACAGACCTGGATATTAAAATTAGCAAAGAGAAAATCGTGCTAAACTTGACTGGATATTAATTCAGATCGGTCCAAATAATATCAACCTGTCAGTTCTTTTTAATTCTTCTTATAGTTCACTCTGCGTTAATGATGACCAGAAGAAGAGTGTTGAACTGAATGCTGTTTAATCTAAATAAAAACAATATGTGCACTGGTCAGAATCATCACAGCAGCACCTCATGCGCATCGTCTCATTGAATGGACCTGCTGTACAATACACCTGTAACAAACCCCTGTCTAAATGGAGCTTAGACACCAACGCCTTTTTTTGATTTATCATGTCCTGGATGACTGAGAATCTTCACCAGCATATGCACAAGAGAGTTCTTTAAAGTATTTTTCAAAGGTTAGAAATATGAGAATGTTAAAGATCAATTTGTAAACAGCAGTAAAATAAAACTCGCTTGGACACGTCAGCTCAGAAGTCCAGGTGGGTGGGGCGCGCTGTACTTAATAAACAAAAAAGCAGCTGTTCCAACCAAAACTTCAAAATTATCTGCAACTCACACACACCTTCACAAAAATTCACACCAAACAACTAAATTGGCTCACTGATTTGACTTTACGTAGGAAAATAAAGAGACTCTGAAATAAATCAATTTCACCTATTTCATACGAGGAAGAGAGCTCTCTCAATAATAATAATAATAATAATAATATTGATAATAATATTGATAATATTGTCAATGAAAAGTCTGTAGTTATACACTCAAAATATCAAGATACAAAAAAAAGTTGTTTTTGTTGGGGTCTATCCACCAGTCTTGGTCTGCGTTTCTATTCCCGGGGTTTCCTTCTCCAGGCCTGGAGCGCACTCCACCAGACGCTCGGGAAACAGGACCGATCCTTGCCCCGTGTGGCGATTAGTTGAGTTGAATATGAGGTTCTCTTGAACCATCCAGGGTTGGAACTCTGGAGCTCCACCGGTCTATATGCTGTCTCTCCACCTGCTTCACCTA
>JBBPBX010003832.1:3029-29515 GCA_038048925.1 Garcialebias charrua | reverse complement strand
AAGGCCGAGATACACTCGAGCGTCCTCACGGTACGCCTATACGCAGCGTACGTACGTCAAGGCAAAAGCGTAGCCCCGCGTAGCCCCTCAGGGCATGTACGCGCAAAGCTTTTTTTTTACGTCCGCGTGCGCAATACGCGGTGTCTGACCATAAACTTCCCCGGCGCCGGACTGTTTTGTATGTTACACAAATGAAATAAATTCCCCTTCTTTATCGCTGATCGGGCCTTTTCTTTTGTTTTTTTGCCTAAAGTCAAGTAACCGCTTCTTCCTCCGTTCACTCCATGAATGAAATGAATGAATTCAGGTCCTACCTGGGTGCGCGATGTTTTAAATATCCCTGGTGGGCTGTGTGCTGCAGGAAAAGCACTCCCTGTTATTATTTTTATTTCTGAGAGAACTTTTTACAACATATATAGTAGAAACACCGCATGAACACCGCCGCGGTCTTCACCGAGCTACATGAGCTGGCTGTCAATCATTTCAGTAGGCGTGTCAGCAAGTGACCAATCAGCGAGCTCAGTTGAGTCCCCTCCGTGCACAGCTGCTCATATTACAACAAGGAGAACGCGAGCGTTTGAAAGCTGATAGTTTATGAAGTATAGCAGCAAAACACATGCGCACAAAATGCGCGCGTAGAGTGGCGTACCTGAGGACGCTTCAGTGTATCTCGGGCTTAAGTTGTTTATACTGATTGGGCAATAATGTAGCCTACAGCAAAGCTAATGGTTTACTTTAAAATTATCAGTATTTTAGGTTAAACAAAAACTGACATACTCAGGGTTACCGCACTTCTTGTATGACTTCAGTTCTTCTACTATCTCCTTTAACTTTCTCCTTTGCATTTATTTATTGAACAAAAAGAGGACTCTAGGATTGGGGTACCTGTGTTTAGGGATGAGGCTGATCAAATCCGGCATCGGCCTCCGATACCAGCATAATTTACATATCAGATTTTTCCAATCCAACCTTCAGAGAATAACGACCCATGACGCTTGTCTGTGTCTGATGAAATGGTTCCACCTGTGATTCCCTGCTGGCTGCTCTGCACGTTGGCTTCAAACTATGGAATGGATGTCCTGAACGGAGGCGTGTTTCATGAAACCCAGAGTAATAAGACCCACCTCAAATTCAGAAAATCCATTTCATCATTTGCAGCCAGTTAAAATGTTAGTGAATACCGGTACTCTTTATACGGCTCTGCTGAGGGCTGAGCACTGAACAGCGCTGTTGCTAACAGCTAAGCAACTTTTCATCGTAACATGTCCGTTGTGTGGAAGTATTTTACACTAAACACCGCAAGACAGCAACGTGCAATGTCTGCAGAGCCGCTGTACCGAGAGGGGGAAGCTCAGTCGCGACCTACAATAAATCAAACTTAATAAACATTTGAAAAAGCACCGCATTAAAGAGCATGAGGATTTTTTAGCCAGGCACCGTTGTAAAGTTAGTTTTGAGTTGGATGTTCGAGCTCCGTGGCTTCAGCGGGTTACACATACAGTACATTTGGAGCCATAATGAACGAAAAAAAGAGTTAATTTCTCAATGTGAGCTGCTGAAGCCTGTCTCCATCTGTTAACAAGTTAGCTCATTGCACGTCAGAGCTCTGCAGCTTCCTGCTGCTTCACGCAGTCCAAACTGTTTACAGTAAGGCCTTTTAGCATGTTAGCTCCATACATTTGAAGCCATAATGAAGGGGAAAAGAGTTAATGACTTACTGGGAGCTGACCATCGAGGCGAGCTCCCGGCCATAGCAGGCCTCTCCGCCGCCCGTCAGCTCCGTGTCCCCGGTGGGGCCGGCTGATGGCAGGGACAGTAGCGGTGGGATGGTCACCGGATCCCGCGGTGAGCTGGTGGTGACGGCCGGCGTGGTGTGATGCGGCGGAGCGATCGGCGGTTGCTGCTCCGGGCCTGAGACATCCACAGAGTTCACCGAGCGTTTCCAGCTCATTTAACTGAGCAAGGCAACCTCTGATTGGACACACGGTCCGTCCAAAGCTGGCTGTCGAGGCCGGAGCTAACCGAAGCTAACCGAAAACTGGCGGACACTGCCAAAAACTGGTGGACACTGCTGAAAAACTGGCGGAAACTGCGTAAATCGGCTTCTAAATAATAATAATAATAATACTTTATTTATAATGCCATTTAAAACAACCACAGCTGCAACAAAGTTCTGTACACATAAAATCAAGAACATTTAAACACATAAAATAAGATTTTTCATTTTTTTTACTATTATTATTATAATTTTTTTTTTATTAATGAGATTTGTGACGTAACATTGAATCGCCGTAAGTCGAGGTCTACCTGTATGTATATATACAGGTAACCCCCGACCTACGAACGAGTTTGGGACCTAAGAACCGTTCGCAGCTCGATCCGTTCGTAGGTAGGGGGTGAAAATTATATTTAAAAAAAAAATTCATTCATTCATTCAACCTTTATTTATCATGCTAACGGAGCGCGCACACACATTTAAGCATGTACAGTAGTGTACTGTAATGTTAAACATTGCTATTCACATTTACAGAATAAATAAAAATATATTTTCTTACTTTGAGATGGTCATAGCCGACATCTTAGGTTGCCATGCGTTGTTGTTATCAGGCCGAGCAGCGCGACGAGCAAACCACGGGAGCTGCTCGAGGCCTGTGTTAGCTCTCGAGGCCTGTGTTAGCTTCTGCTAGCCAGGCCATGAGCTGGTGTTGGAGCGGCGGTGCGGCCCAATCGGCCATCATTCTGCAGCTGCTTCTCCGCCTGAGACGTCCACAGAGCTCACAGAGCGATTCCAGATAGTAATTAATCCATATGAGGCAATCCTGATCAACAAGTCTTCCAAACTTTGCTGCCTGTAGCCGTGACTAACCCTAAGATGGCTGGCCTCCGGTGACTGGCGACCTTCTTCCTGTTATGACCGACCTTCTTCCTGTTATGACCGGAAGTTGCACGATTATTGCGCAATCATGACAAAAATGATCAGAAATGATCATTTTTTATCATAATTATTATTTATAAAGCATTTAAAACAACCACAGCTGCAACAAAGTGATGTACACATGAAATTAAGAACATTTAAACACAAAAAAATAATAAAAAAAAAAAAAAAAAATACAGTAATTTCATATTTTTATTAAATATGATACGTTCGTAGGTCCCGTGGTTCGCAGGTCGATGGGGTCATAGGTCGGGGGTTTGCTGTATACTGTATATAGTAAAGAAACAAAAACCGCTACATTATAATATATAATATTGGTTTATGCTGTGAACTTAGCAGATGTTTGAAGCCATTTAATCACTTTAATATCCACTTTAAAGATAGGAATAAAACAAAAATGTTTTGTGTTAGTAGGATTTAATTCTAACTTTGAAACTTATCCAACATTAATAAAACTTTCCTCAAGTTGACTTTTTGGACATACATGCATATATTTGTACAAATAGTACTTGAGAGGATATTCTTACAGCCTCATAAAATCAATTATGATTATGATATCAGAATAGTATCTTTATTGGCTGATATTCAGATGTAGGTATCAGGATCAGATCGGAAGTTTAAAAAATATGGATTGGTTCATCCCTACCTGTGTTACAATTGGATGTCTAAAGTAGTTTAAATGCTGTTATCCATCCATTATGTTGTCCATTTTTTATTTGCCTTTTTCCTTTCCAGTTTGCAGAGAGCTGGATTCTATCTCCAGCAGTCACTGTGAAAGAGGCAGGGTACAACCTGGACGGGTCTCCAGTCCATCACAGGGACAAGCAGAGACAATTAAGACAAAAATAAAAAAAATTCTCACTCACACCTAGGGACAGTTTAGTCACCACTTAACATTAATATTTTTGGGTCTGTGAGAGGATACTGGGATACCTAGAGAAAGCCCATGCACACTAAAAGCATAAAAATTCCACACAGAAAGGACCCATTCAGGAGGCAAGCCTTTGCTTCTATCACTACAGCATAACATTATTTAAAAAAACTTCAAGTTAGTGATTCAATTGCTTTCAGTTTAGGAGTCCGTAGTGAGAATGAAGTTTTATTAGAAGAACATACTGTAGTTATATATCTGTTTAGTGACAGCCACGTTTATCTTTAAATAATAAATCAATAAAACTCCTCACCAGAATTTTGCAGTGAATTTGTAATAATGGAATGACCATTAAAAACAACAAATTAAATTAGAATATTTATTTTAGAGATTTGCACAAAACCAGTTGAAAATACAAATTAAACATGCAATATACAAATTACAGCATTATAATTAAAAGCCTAATATACTTGGCCAGGAAAAAAATTGGATTTCAAAGAAGCTACCACCTAACTGGTGTGAGTAGGATAGGTTGGGAATTGTGTTAAAGTAGTTTTTTTAGTTACCCATAGTTGCTTCACACTAAAATACAATCGCACTGAGGTTGCGTTCTATCTTATCTTAATCGTCCAGAACATGGATGATCTTTGAAGGATTTTGAGAGGACTTCAAGCATGGATTAGGATTGCAGTGGGTTCCCCTTACATGTGATGGAACATGGTAGGTCATGAAGGGTTTTTTTGGGTAGGGGTGGGCGATATGGCTCAAATATTATATTGTGACATTTCAGAGCATTCTGACAATAACGATAAATTTTGTGATATAACAAAAAAATAAAATAAATCATAGTTATTTATTTGACAAAATTAACTTAACATGTTGCTTTGCAGTATTATATAAAATTTTAAAAAACAACAAGGGGTAATTTTACTGAAATTACTTTATTTAGTAAAGTATTCAGTCTCCAAGTATAATTTTTTTAAAGTATCCTGTTATTTACTGATTGAAAAAGACTGCACAAAATATAGATCAACAAAAACCACCACTAAAACTAAAGTGCAGGTGCAGTTTCCCAAAATAATTAAACAAAATGAAGCTTAAGATACCCTGATGCATGCTCAAGCTGAGCTGAAGCTTAATATCTTTTGAGCAGAAATGTAACATACAACAATAGATGTTGCCTTTAAATGAACTATTACTTCCAGAACTTGTGACAAGGCGTCCAGCTGACCTTGAAGCTTGTTGGTGTTTCAGTTTCCTCTGTTCCTGCAGGAACAATTCATTTCTCTGATTCATTTTTTAATTGATTTGTCTTTGATCCCCTACCTTTTGGTCCGTGGACCGACTGTGGAACTCAAGAGACAGTTGAGCTGTGCGTGTTTGTACAGACAGTTTAGAGCGGGGAAGATGCAGCCCACACTTGCAGCTCAGAGCAGGGTGGGGGGAGGGAGCGACAGTTGAGCTGTCTGTACCTGCAGTTTAGAGCTGGATGGAGAGACAGCTGAGATGCACATTGTTTGTTTTTAGCATTTTAGCTAGCTAGTATTGCATGCAACTACTGTAATTAGCATTACACCAGTACCGACAGGTGGAGGGGAGATGCGCAGTTCGGTTCTGTCATTCGGCGCGCTCGGTTGTTAAGGGGACGGAGCTCCCTGAAGTATTAGCATATATGATATCATTTTTTTGCCCAGGCAAGCTTGTTTACCTGTATTATCGTGAACGATATGATATGGCGCAGAACCTAGTTTTGGGCAGTGATAGGAATAACGGAGTTATAAAAAAACGGCGTTACAAACAGAGTTATTTTTTTCATTAACGGGTAAGTAGTTACTATGTCTATCGGTACAACGCCGTTACCGTTACAAACACTAAAATGGGGTACGTTATTTTATCTTCCGCGCGCTGTCTCTCGCTGCTTGTTTACTTTTTTTTTCTCCCCTTGGTGAGGGAGAGTGGAGGGGGAGGGAGCAGAGGGGAGGGAGGGTAGGAGCATAGACGTGGGAGCAGAGGGGAGGGAGGGGCGAAACAATAAGGATGATGCTGATTGGCTAAGGTAGAGTGTCAGGTAGAGGTCAGCCAATCAGAGGTTTTGTTGTTCAGCTCACACACGCTGCTGAAACAGAAGTCTGGCAGCAATGGCGAGTCTGGAGGGAAAGTTGGCGTTTTCAAAGTGGAAATACAGAAATTACTTTACTCTCCTTGAGGTAAAAGGCAAGAACGTGCATGTGAAGTGTACATTATGTCCTGGAGAGAAGTGTACGTCCGTCGTAATCTGATCTGATGAAGCATCTCTCACAACTGCTCAGGTAATTCAGTTTCAGCTACTGTTTTAAAAGTAATTCCTATTGTTAAAATGGTTCTTTTGTTTTTAAGAAAATTCTTGAAGAACCAGTTGTGTGAGAGTTTTATTTTATTTTACACTACAAAGTACTTATTTTAACTGTTTACTTTTATTTCTAAGAAAACACTTGAACAGTACAGGGTGTACATAGAGCTGAAAACACAATTGTTATATTATTTTGTTAACCTGTATTTTGTAATGAAGAAAAAACTTGAAGTATAGTATGTCAACCAGTCATGTTCTGTTGAGGTGCTGTAAGCATTTCTACTTAAAATTCGTAGATATATCTAAACTTAAACCAAACAAACAAACAATAGTTACTTTCCCTGGTAACTAATTACTTTTATAGGTGAGTAATTCAGTTACTAACTCAGTTACTTTTTGGGCAAAGTAACTAGTAACTATAATTAATTACTTTTTTGAAGTAACATTCCCAACACTGGTTTTGGGCATGGGTAAAATAGCTGTAGCACCATTGTTGAATTTTTATTTTGTGGTGGTAGTATAATAAAGCTCTAAATGGAGCATGGTAACAAATTTGGATGCATATGAAAGATGTGGTACCTGTGCTCAACAAAATGGCTTAGCTTTCAGAAGCAGAAACAGAACTGATCATGTCTTGTCTCCTGCCTAGGCTACAATCATAATCATTCAGCGGTGAACACAGCTAACCAAAATATTAGCTTTGCCACTGCTAAACTGCTAAAAACGTGTAAAAAATTTGCTGAATCTAATGATAAAGTGCTAACACTTATCACACACTGCTGTTGATGACACTGTAAGAATGCGTAAGATGCTCTCTTAAGGTCATGAGCTATGGATCATGACAGTAACAACAAGAGCCTGGATACAAGCAGCTGAAATACCTTCAGCCTTGAGTTTGACTGGCTCAGCCTTACGTAGAATGTGAGGAGCTCCATCATCCAATGAGAGCTTGAAGTAGAACTGTTTCTCCTCATTGAAATAAGTCAGTTGAAGTGGTTCATTATGATGCCTCCCTTTGGAGTTTTCCTGACAAATCTCACTTGGAAGATACCCTGAACTCAATATACCGGTATATCCTCTTATGGTACGTCCAGACCGAATGCATTTTGAGCTGCAGGAGCGGCCGGTTTACATGCAAAGTCAATGGGGGACGCGCCTCTAGGGGTCGGACGTCGCGTCATGTCCGTTTTGAGCGGTGCGGAAGGGGCGGCAGAGCGTTTTCCGTGCATGCGGTGCCTGTGGCAGCCTCTACAGCTCGCCTTGAAAATGACGAAGATTTCGTTGTTCAACGCGTCTGTCAACCAATCAGGGAGAGTCGGGGAGGAGAGAGGGAGAGTCAGCTATGTGACGCGGTAACGAGGGGATGGGTATTGCGCAACGGTGTGACGTATTGTTTGTGAGACACCGAAACAACCCGCGAAGTTAAAAGAAATAAAAAGGACCTTGCCTGGCGGAGTGCCAGTGAGGAAGTCGGGATATCGGGTAAGTTTTGAATTGTGAACTTTTCACGTTTAGCAAGTTTAAGCTTTGCTAACTCCTCCCACACCCCGCCGCCACCGCTGCTTCACGTTCCGGTCTGAACACCACTGGGTCCAGTGCGTTCACTTTGAGGCATTTCGCGCTTTTTGGCCGCTCAAAAAGCATTCAGTCTGAACGTAGCATTAGGCCTGAGAATGCCTTGAGATCCCTCATGAGGAGCTGAAACGCGTCGCTGTGGGGAGGGAGGGAGGTACGTACAGTATGTATGTATGTATGTATGTATGTATGTATGTATGTATGTATGTATGTATGTATGTATGTATGTATGTACGTATGTATGTATGTATGTATGTATGTATGTATGTATGGACAGACGGAACAGTAAGCCTAAGTCACAGTTAGGTATGGTACAACCAGCAAAACACATAAAATTACTAAGATTTCATTTAAAAGAGCTTCTGAGCTGAAGTTCGGTAATTTGGCTTTACTATTTATTTGTTAGATCTGGTACAGGGGACCTAATACCTCAACCAAGCATAAAACACACGTTAAAAGATTTATTAAGAATCTGGAACTGCTTTGAGCCAAAGACTGGTCACACAAATGTTCAGGAACAACTCAAATGGTGGGAAAAAAGGTGAGTGACTGTAGAGGTGACTGCTGAGTTAAACAAACTCAGAGTATTTCTAACCTTTTAGAATATGATTCGGCTTGTCAGCTTCTGACCATGTAGATTCATTAGAAGCCTCACAGGAATTTCCCAGAATGTTGTCTCTGCACAACTCATACAATGGCAAATCCTAACCAATGGATGATGTGGTAAGAAGGCAGGTGAGGGTCAGAAACAGAGATGCAGGCAATGAGATGATCAGGCATGAGTTAAGCTGAGGATGAAGGTCGAAATCCATGTTTGTAGTCAGTGTCCAGAAAGTAGCGATAAGGAGAGTCCAACAGTGGTGAAAAAGAACAACAAAATCCAGAAGGCAAAAGTACAGCCATAACAAAATAATCAAAAATTGGCAAGGAAGGAACACTAAACATCTACACACAAAACAGCTGTTGATAATCTGGAAAGGTGTCTGTGGCTGCAGGGAGTTTAAATGGTGCAGAAAACAGATGAGAGGAAGAAAAGTTGATTACTGTCAGACATGTGAGCAAGCTTGGGGGGAAAAACAAACTGAATGAAACATTACAATACCCCCTTCTTAAGGTCTGACTCCTGACGGACATCCAGTTTGCTCAGAATGGGTATGGTGAAAATCTCTGATCAGGTCCAATAATAATAACAATAATAATGAATTCAATTGCACTTTTCATTAGTGAAAATCTCAAAGTGCTACACACATTCATACACCGGTAGCGGCAGACTACCATGCAAGGTGCTTTCCAGTCCTACCGGGACATAATGTCCTCTACAATATATTATTTAAAAAAAAAAAAACACACTACAGTATTTGAAAACAGCATGCTGATTTTCAGGTTTTAAATCAAAAAATTGATATCATTCAATTCAGTACAAATGCATTCAGCCTTTATTTATACAGTTGGTCTCATTGAGTCATGAGGACTCATTTACAAGAGATCTGTTTGGTGTGTTTTTTCCCCCTAACCATAAATTGGAGTAAAATTTGTCCCGAGTGCAGGAAAAAGCAGACAAACTGATTTTAAAACAGACTCTCAGGCTCCTCAAATGTATTTGTGCATTAACATAAAAGAACTCTAAATTGTCATATTAAACCTCATTAAACTACTGTATTATACCTACAATATAATTATTATTTAGGAAACACTGGTGACAGTATTTGCAATTTTGTTTTGAAATAAAAGCAAATAATTATGTTTATGGATTTTTTTTGGTTTTGTCCTAATACCATTGAATTTTTACTCATTGTTATCATGCCTATGGCTAGTAGGGTACTAAATAAGAGCCAGAGTTTTGGTTTAAAAAGTACCAACAAATAAATAATTAATAAAGTAGCCACTCACTTTCTGTTTTTCTGTGTCTGGTCTTGTAGTAGAGGTACATGCCCAACATCACCAGGTCGGCACAGACGTAATAAATTGCTGTATATTTCTGGATAACGAGAAAATGACATGTCAGTGATGGGCAGAGACTAGGGATGCACGATATTGGATTTTTGGCTGATATCCAATATGCCAATATGTTTTTAAAAAATTGCCCGCTAACCGATACCAATACCGATATTTATCCCCTAGACCTACTTACAGAGACTACATCCTCCATTTCCTTCAACTAAACAGCAACAAAACAGAAATCATTCTCGTCGGTACCAAAAACTCTATTTCAAAATCAGAACATCTTCTCGTCCCCCTTAACAACTCTCTGCTATCCCCCTCCCCTCAGGTCAAGAGCCTCGGTGTCATCCTCGACACCACTCTCTCCTTCACTTCACACATCAACAATATTACTCGGTCTGCCTATTTCCACCTCCGTAATATTAACCGTCTCCGTCCTTCTCTCACACCCCGCTCCACAGCCATCCTGGTGCACAGTCTTGTGACTTCCCGTATCGATTACTGCAACTCCCTTCTCTACGGCCTCCCCAACAAATCTCTCCACAAGTTACAGATGGTCCAGAACTCAGCTGCCCGTGTCATCACTCAAACCTCCTACTATAACCACATCACTCCTGTCCTGCAGCAGCTCCACTGGCTCCCGGTTAAATCACGCATCATCTTCAAAATTCTACTTCTCACGTTCAAAGCTATCCACAACCTTGCCCCTCCTTATCTATCTGACCTCCTACAAATCTCCATCCCATCACGCTCTCTCAGATCCTCCTCTTCGCTACATCTCCATGTACCCTCTGCCCGCCTCTCCACCATGGGGAGCAGGGCCTTCACCTGCTCTGCCCCTCACCTCTGGAACGCTCTACCGCCAGACCTTCGAAACACCACCTCCCTTTCTCTGTTCAAGACTGCCCTGAAAACACATCTCTTTAGACTAGCTTATCATTAACTTTACTAAATGTATTTTTATTATTTTGCATTTTATAATCTTTATGTATTTTATATTTCAATTTGTCACTGATAATGTTTGCACTGTATTGGTTTGTTAAGTGTCCTTGGGTGTCCTGAAAGGTGCTTTTAAATAAAATTATTATTATTATTATTATTACTACATAGCTTTCTCTGCTGTAGCATTAAACTACTACATTACTCTGCATGGTCTCTGTCAATCTGACCAGCTCCCATGCAGATGCCGAATACAGGCTGAAAATTATTTAACGCTTCAACATGGATTGTGTTTAATGTCAAATTAATTCATGGCATTTACTTTGTACTCTCTCTAACACATTGACAACACTCGAACAGTGCAAATTAGTAAATTTTCACAAATCTAAACTCAACATGTTCACAAGCAACAAGTGAAAAGTGCATAAGTAGTAGTGCATTAACAGATATATTTGACAGTTTCTTAAATTAAAAATGAACTTAAAACAGAAGCTAAAAAAGCAGTCTGGTCCTCTGGACATTCAAAAAACAAAACAAAGCAAAAAAATTGTAGAAACGTTTCGTCTTTCGTCCAAAAGACTTCCTCAGTCTGAGCTGCTGTATTCAGCTCAGTCTTATAAATAGCACCTTCTCACAGTGGATCAACCAGTTGGCTGATGACAGCCGAAACCAGCTGCTCACATGATCAAGGAGGACCATCAGTCTAACCATCAGTCTAACGATGGATCGTTAGCACCCTGATGGTTGTTTGCTATTCACAGAGGGCTGAGTGATACTAGCAATAACAGCATTGCTAGTATCACTTGCTATTTATAAGACTGATCTGAATACAGCAGCTCAGACTGAGGAAGTCTTTCGGACAAAAGACAAAACGTTTCTACAATTTTTTTGCTTTGTTTTGTTTTTTGAATGTCCAGAGGACCAGATTTAGCTTTTTTAGATTTTTCTACCTGGATTATTGAGCATGCATCAGGGTATTAAAACAGAAGCCTTTCGTATCTTTTAGTTATTTTGATGGAATGGCCGATGTCCGATATTTAACTTTATCACTAATATTGTCAGATACGGATACCATGCCGATATTATTGTGCATCCCAAGTGGAAACCTGGAGGTTATGCACCATAACCAATGTTCCCTGAAGGAAGGGAACAAGGTGCAACAGATAACATGGGAATTGCGCCTCCCGCGCGTTTCACCTGTAGCAATACAATCACGCCTTTTAAGGTAAAAAATGGGCGTCAGCGTCACCCAGAGGGCCCTACCCCCCGGGTATAAGAGACGGTGACTGCCCATGAACATCCTCTACACGCACTTCACCGAGCTTGGACACTGGAGGTGCCAAAAATGTGTTGCACCTTGCTCCCTTCCTTCAGGGAACATTGGTTATGGTGCATAACCTCCAGTTCCCTATCAGTCAGTCCACTCGGTGCAACAGATAACATGGGAACATACAATCACGCCCCGGAAGTATATGCTTATGCAAACGTTTTAGCCTTAAGCCACAGGTGTTAGCCGTTCAGATCCCTGTGGTAGGGAGAACAGCTTGGGTTACGTCATGTACAGTGACGTCAAGGCTGTAATGTTTCACAAACGTGTTTGGGGATGACCAGTTTGCAGCTGCACAGATATCTGCTACTGAAACACCCCTGAATAAGGCCCAGGAAGTGGCTAGGCCTCGAGTCGAGTGAGCATGTACCCCACTGGGCACCTGCTGACCTTTACTGCTGTATGCCCTGGAAATGGCCTCTGTCACCAAGTGGGAAATACGCTGTTTTGACAGGGCCCTGCCAGCGGCAGGTTTAGCAAAACATATAAACAGCTGGTCTGTTTTTCGCCAACTGCTAGTCCTCTCCATGTATACATTCAAGGCCCTAACAGGGCAGAGCGTATTTAGACGCATCTGTTCTGCATTCAGAACAAGGGGTGGAGGAAAGCTGATAGTTCAAAACCCAGACTTTTGTAAGACAAAGGTGGGACCTTTGGTACAAATGCAGAGTTTGGACGTAGGGTGACCTTTGACCCATCCTGTGCGAACTGGGCGCACATTAGGTGCACGAATAACGCGTGGAGGTCACTCACACGTTTGGCTGATTACAGAGCCAGGAGTAATGCTGTCGTATAAGACAATAAGTCCATCTTAATGCTCTGAAGAGGCTCGAATGGAGGATCACAGAGCGTATCCAACACAAGGGACAGGTCCCACTGGGGGGCCAGAACTCTGCTTGGAGGCCTTTTCCTCAGCACACCCCTCATGAACGGTATCATGGGAGGGTGGACACCAAGAGATTTGCCTCCCCACCTCTCGTGGCACGCCAAGATGGCGGACAGGAAGACCTTTATGGTGGAAAAGGTACAGCCCTTCTCCAGCAAGACCTGAAGGAAGGTGAGAAACTGAGCTAGGTTACAGGAATAAGGAACTATATTTCTTTCTAGGCACCAGAACTCAAAAATACGTCCCTTTCGTACGTAGAGTGTCTGTGTAGACACTGCTCATGCTCCCTGTATCGTGTTTATCACGTTACTTGGCAGACCAGAGGTCATCAGCCAGTCCCTCTCAGTAGCCAGACCCATAGCTGCCATAGGGATGAGCGTGGATGTCAGACTTGCCCGGGGGCCTGAGTCAGCAGGTCCCTGTGTGGGGGCAGCTGCCACGGTGTTCCTGCTTGGAGTGAGATCACTTCTGCAAACCAAGCTTTCTTTGGCCACCTGGGGGCCACCAGGATCAGTGAGAGGGCCCCCCTGCGGACACGCTCCAGCATCGCCTGGATCAGAGGAACAGAGGGGCAAGCGTAGTAATGTTTCCCCGCTGGCCACTCGTGCGCGAGCACGTCTGTCCCCAACGGAGCGTTCGAGTTCCGTATGGAGTGGAACAGGACACAATGAGTGTTTTGTCTGCAAGCGAAGAGATCTACGTCTGCTTCCCTGTACCGTGCCCAGATCCGGTTCACGATACGTGGGTGCAGGCGCCACTCTGCGGGAAGGGGGGGGACCCCTCGAGAGTGCATCCGCTCCATAGTTCAGCTCCCCTGGCACGTGAGTTGATCTGAAGGACATGACCCGTGAGTTACACCACTCGAGCAGAGCCTGAGTCAGCCTCAGGAGACCTGGGGAACGTGTCCCCTCCTCCCTGTTGATATGTGTTACCGTACACCTGTTGGCTGATTTTATCAGAACATGCTGGTGTGTGATCAGACCCCTGCTGTGGAAGTGTTTCAGTGAGAGAAAAACAGCTGAAAGTTCCAGATAATTTATGTGGAGCCGAGCCTCTTGCTGGGACCAGACCCCCGTGTGTGCTGGATCCGGCAGAGACCCCCCTATCCTGACTTGCGTCTGTTGTGACCAGGACCCGAGATAACACTCTGCCCAGAGAGACGCCTGTGGTGAACACCGCAGGGTTTCCCCACGGCTGCACGGCTTCCATGCAGTCTGAGTTGACCTTCACCCCCCTCGTTTGTTGCGGGGGTGCACTGCTGCCTGTGGAGCCACATCTGAAAATGGCGCATGCGTAATAGCGCCAGAGGGATAGACACAATACCCGCTGCCAAGAGGCCTAATAGTCTCTGACAAAGCCTGAGAGACACAGTTGTGCCTAGTTGGAAATGCGCCAAGCATAGTTGGAGGTCTGAAACCCGCTTCTCTGAGAGCCTTGTTCTGTACAGAACGGAGTCTATCTCCAGTCCTAGGAAAATTGTGACCTGGGACGGGGGCAGATGACTTTTCTCCGAGTTTATCATGAAGCCTAGAGTCTGCAGGTGTGACACGACTCGAGCTATGTGAAAATTTGCCTGCTTCCTGGAGTCCCCTAAAATGAGTAGATCGTCCAGATAAACCAGGACTCCGACGTCCTAGGACTTCATGGGGACAAGGGCTGCTTCTAGGCATTTCGTGAATACCCGGGAGGCCGGTCTAGAGCCCGAAGGGGAGGGCCTGGAATTCATAGGCAGTGTTCTCGAATGCAAAATGTAGGAATTTTCTGTGGTTACTCAGAATGCTGATATGCAAATAAGCATCTTTTAAGTCCACCGTGCATGAGTAATCTCTCGGCCGAACCGAGTGGATCACCTGCTTTAACGTCAGCATTTTGAATTTGAATGAACGTAGATGTTTGTTCAAGCATCTCAAATCCAGAATCTGCCTCAAACCGCCCCCCTTGTTTTGGGACAACAAAGTACTTGCTGAAGTAACCTTTGTTTATTTCGTGAGAAGGGACAGTCCTGACCACACCTTTTTGCTACAGTGAGCAAATTTCCTCCCTCAGAACGGGCGCCCGAGTCTGGCTTATTGTTGACATACTCACCCCGGAAAATGGAGGTGGCCGTCTGGATAACTGTAGCCTGAACCTGTAAATCACGGTTTTCATGACCCAATGTGATGGGTTGCACGCTACCCCCACCCGTGTAGCAAGTCTGGAGGGCATATTTACCTGGGGGACAACATGACTCAGGAGGGGTGGGGGTGTGTGAACAGCCTCTCCTGACCTGTCCGCCTGAGGGCTCATCCGGCTCCCTGTGAGAGACAGAGAGTCTGCCCAAGACTGACAGACCTCCACCTGCCCATGTGGGCTCCCTGAGCCCCTTGAATGACAGTGACTTATTAGAGGGGGGTTGGCCGGCTGTGTGAGACGGCTCCCCGCACTCTTTATTGACACTGTTTGCATTGAAAAATGGTGGGGTTTTCCCTTTAATGCTGAGTCGGGACACAGAAAATTTTGGGCATGTTGAGACTTCATGAAGACCCATGGAGCTCGGCCGGGCACAGCCCGAAGAGGAGACGTGGGTCCCCCTTCCCATGGGCTCACCACCTATGGGAGGGGCCAAAGGGGTCGGGTGCAATGTGGGATGGGTGGTGGCCGAGGGCGGGGACCCTGGCGGTCTGATCCTCGGCTACAGAAGCTGGCCATTGGGACATGGAATGTCACCTCTCTGGTGGGGAAGGAGCCTGAGCTAGTGTGTGAGGTTGAGAGGTTCCGGCTAGAAATAGTCGGACTCACCTCAACGCATGGCTCTGGCTCTGGAACCAGTTTCCTTGAGAGGGGTTGGACACTCTTCTACTCTGGAGTTGCCCCTGGTGAGAGGCGCCGAGCAGGAGTGGGCATACTTGTTGCCCCCCATCTTGGTGCCTGTACGTTGGGGTTCACCCCGGTGAACGAGAGGGTAGCCTCCCTTCGCCTACGTGTGGGGGGACGGGCTCTGACTGTTGTTTGTGCCTATGCGCCAAACGGCAGCGCAGATTACCCACCCTTTTTGGAGTCCTTGGAGGGGGTATTGGAGAGTGCGCCTCCTGGGGACTCCCTTGTTCTGCTGGGGGACTTCAACGCTCACGTGGGCAATGACAGTGAGACCTGGAGGGGTGTGGTTGGGAGGAACGGCCCCCCTGATCTGAACCCGAGTGGTGTTTTGTTGTTGGACTTCTGTGCTCGTCATGGATTGTCCATAACGAACACCATGTTCAGGCATAAGGGTGTACATATGTGCTCTTGGCACCAGGACACCCTAGGTCGCAGTTCGATGATCGACTTTGTTGTCGTCTCATCTGATCTGCGGCCGCATGTCCTGGACACTCGGGTGAAGAGAGGGGCGGAGCTGTCAACTGACCACTACCTGGTGGTGAGTTGGCTCCGATGGTGGGGGAGGATGCCGGTCAGACCTGGCAGACCCAAACGTATTGTGAGGGTCTGCTGGGAACGTCTGGCAGAGTCTCCCGTAAGACGGAGCTTTAACTCCCACCTCCGGGAGAGCTTTGAACACGTTCCGAGGGAGGCGGGGGACATTGAGTCCGAGTGGGCCATGTTCCGCGCCTCTATTGTCGAGGTAGCTTATCAGAGTTGTGGCCGCAAGGTTGTTGGTGCCTGTCGTGGTGGCAACCCTCGAACCCGGTGGTGGACACCGGCGGTGAGGGATGCTGTCAGGCTGAAGAAGGAGTCCTATTGGGCCTTTTTGGCCTGTGGGACCCCGGAAGCAGCAGATAGGTACCGACAGTCCAAGCGGCATGCGGCTCGGGTGGTTGCTGAGGCAAAAACTCGGGCGTGGGAGGAGTTCGGAGAGGCCATGGAGAATGACTTCCGTACGGCTTCGAGGCGATTCTGGTCCACCATCCGGCGTCTCAGGGGGGGAAAGCGGTACGCGACCAACACCATTTATGGTGGGGATGGCGTGCTGTTGACCTCAACTCGGGATGTTGTGAGTCGGTGGGCGGAGTACTTCGAAGACCTCCTCAATCCTACTGGCACGTCTTCCACTGAGGAAGCGGAGCCTGGGGACTTTGGGTCGGGCTCTCCAATCTCTGGAGCTGAGGTCACCGAGGTGGTTAAAAAGCTCTGCGGTGGCAGGGCTCCAGGGGTGGATGAGATTCGCCCTGAGTTCCTTAGGGCTCTGGATGTTGTGGGGTTGTGTTGGCTTACGCGACTCTGCAATATCGCGTGGACATCGGGGGCAGTTCCCTTGGATTGGCAGACTGGGGTGGTGGTTCCCCTATTCAAAAAGGGGGACCGTAGGGTGTGTTCCAACTATAGGGGGATCACACTCTTAAGCCTCCCTGGTAAGGTCTATTCAGGGGTTCTGGAGAGGAGGGTCCGTCGGATAGTCGAACCTCGGATTCAGGAGGAGCAGTGTGGTTTTCGTGCTGGTCGTGGAACACTGGACCAGCTCTACACCCTCAACAGGGTCCTGGAGGGTGCGTGGGAGTTTGCCCAACCAGTTTACATGTGCTTTGTGGACTTGGAAAAGGCATTCGACCGCGTCCCTCGGGGGGTTCTGTGGGGGGTACTCCGGGAGTATGGGGTACCAGGCCCATTGATATGGGCTGTTAGGTCCCTGTACGACCGGTGTCAGAGCTTGGTCCGCATTGCCGGCAGTAAGTCAGGCTCGTTTCCAGTGAGAGTTGGACTCCGCCAAGGTTGCCCTTTGTCACCGATTCTGTTCATAACTTTTATGGACAGAATTTCTAGGCGCAGCCAAGGTGTTGAGAGGATCCGTTTTGGTGGCCTTAGAATCGCTTCTCTGTTTTTTGCAGATGATATGGTCCTATTGGCTTCATCAGATCGTGATCTACAGCTTTCGCTGGAGCGGTTTGCAGCCGAGTGTGATGCGGCCGGGATGAGGATCAGTTCCTCCAAATCCGAGGCCATGGTCTTGAGCCGGAAAAGGGTAGCATGCCCTCTCCGGGTCGGGGATGAGGTCCTGCCCCAAGTGGAGGAGTTTAAGTATCTCGGGGTCTTGTTCACGAATGAGGGAAAACTGGAGCGTGAGATCGATAGGCGGATAGGTGCAGCATCCGCAGTGAAGCGGGCGCTGTACCGGTCTGTCGTGGTGAAGAGAGAGCTGAGTCGAAAGGCAAAGCTCTCAATTTACCGATCGATCTACGTTCCCACCCTCATCTATGGTCATGAGCTTTGGGTTGTGACCGAAAGAACGAGATCTCGGATACAAGCGGCTGAAATGAGTTTTCTCCGCAGGGTGTCTGGACTCTCCCTTAGAGATAGGGTGAGAAGCTCAGTCATCCGGGAGGGACTCGGAGTAGAGCCGCTGCTTCTCCACATCGAGAGGAGCCAGTTGAGGTGGCTCGGGCATCTGGTTAGGATGCCTCCTGGACGCCTCCCTGGGGAGGTGTTCCGGGCATGTCCCACCGGGAGGAGGCCCAGAGGAAGACCCAGGACACGCTGGAGGGACTATGTTTCTCGGCTGGCCTGGGAACGCCTTGGGATTCCCCCAGAGGAGCTGCTCCATGTGGCTGGGGAGAGGGAAGTCTGGGCCTCCCTACTTAGGCTGCTACCCCCGCGACCCGACCCCGGATAAGCGGACGAAAATGGATGGATGGATGGAGACTTCATTGTCATGTGCAAACAACAATTTCTCTTTATTACACAAACATTTGATTGTTTTTGTGTGTTTAAATGTTCTGGACCAGTTAATCGGGGTTTCTTTAACATAGATACTGGTGGTAAAGGTTCGGCCTTTTTTTTCCGATGGGTGAAAGTGCTTGAAATGGTACAGGAACAACTCTGGATCAGACTGACTCCTGCTTTCTTCCACGAACTGTGGAAGAAGTTCAGGGTTGACCCGTCTGGCATGGCTACCTTAAAGCTCCATTGACTTCATCTTTTAACTTTCCATAAAATGGCACAACATATATATATATTAAGATTGACCTCTGATCGTTTTTGCTAAAACAATGTGAAATGAATGAAAATTCCTCTCAAAAACAGTTTAAAATTAGCGCCTTTTTTTCACACGATAAATACGGGGTTTCCCGTCGCGCGATTATGACGTCACTCCCAGACTCGCGTCAACTGCGCTCCTTGTTTACAATGTCAAGATACAAACGCGATCCGTCCAATTTAGCCATTTAAAACTTTATATTTTAGCGGTTTCTCTTCAGAGAAGCCAAAGTTATTTCCAGTAAACAGCAGGTTATAATTTTTTTTCAGCTCCTGCTGGTTTTTGGAGACTTTTCACTTCAGGAAGTGCAGCAGCTCTGTGAGGACACAGCAGCTGATAGTTGAGAGGCAGAAGGAATTCTACAGCATGTAAATCGTTTTCACAGCACTGAAATGGTAATATATTAGTTAATGTTTCTAATAATTATTCAACATTAATTTATAGTTTAAAAAATTAGTCCCTTTTAAAATATCTGTTAAATATATTATTCTTTTATTTTATTTTGTTTGTGTTTTCAGGTTTCCAGGTCTCCAGTCCATCACCTGAGGCTCTTCCTGAACCACTAGTACAACCCAGACTTTCACATCACAGCAGGTAAGATTGCATCAACAAAAAGAATAGTACTCAACAATATTCTTTGATGTAAATCTGTTGATTTTCTGTGGTTCTGATGAGGGAAGTGACAAAGTGGATGCAGCATTCAGCCCATAATGGACCCAGATGTCCCCTGCGTCCAGACCTACAACACCTGGACATCCAGGAGCGTGGACGAGGAGGTGGTGGAGTCTGAAGACATTAGTTTGACCCATTGTCTTAATATACAGTATACTGCATATAATATATACTGTGTGTGTCTGTGTGTTTTATCATCAATTCACAGAAATGTCTTCACCTGAAGAGTGGACCCAGGTGGAGGAGAACAAACCTTGATATTGTTAAACAGATGGAGACATCTTCATGATCTGTAGAACATCAGGACTGATGCTGCAGAAAGCTACGTTTGTGCATCAAGACATCAAAATATGCAGAAATACTACAACTGGCCAGAGCATTGAGATGAAAATGAATCAATGAATTTAATATTTTTTCTGACTGTTCAAATGAACATATTGTTTGAAAAAAAAAGGATAACAATGAACCAAGTGTTTCTGTAGTTATGTGTAAATAAAGTTACAGTAGTACACTATATTATCTGTTAGTGTTGAGTTATTCTTTGTGAGAATATTTGTGTATCTGTTTTAATTTCATTCGTTCATCTACAACTCACAGCTCGTACTTTAGTAAAAACAAAATTGGTGAATGTTGAAAAAAACATTTTATTAAAATAAAACCATCCCATATTATCAAATAAATGAAAACCTCTGGGGAAACATTAATATGAACAAAATTGAGTTTAAAAAATATCAGCAAGTGGTGTTTGACTTCATCAGCTCTGTAAAAATGACTCCAACACCTCCTCGTCCACCCTCCTGTCCAGGTGTTGTAGGTCTGGACGCAGGGGACATCTGTCTAGTTTCTCCTCATCCTGCTGCTTGTACACTTCTTCAGACTACACCACCTCCTCGTGCACGCTCCTGGATGTCCAGGTGTTGTAGGTCTGGACGCAGGGGACATCTGGGTCCATTATGGGCTGAATGCTGCATCCACTTTGTCACTTCCCTCATCAGAACCACAGAAAATCAACAGATTTACATCAAAGAATATTGTTGAGTACTATTCTTTTTGTTGATGCAATCTTACCTGCTGTGATGTGAAAGTCTGGGTTACTAGTGGTTCAACAGGAAGAGCCTCAGGTGATGGACTGGAGACCTGGAAACCTGAAAACACAAACAAAATAAAATAAAAGAATAATATATTTAACAGATATTTTAAAAGGGACTAATTTTTTAAACTATAAATTAATGTTGAATAATTATTAGAAACATTAACTAATATATTACCATTTCAGTGCTGTGAAAACGATTTACATGCTGTAGAATTCCTTCTGCCTCTCAACTATCAGCTGCTGTGTCCTCACAGAGCTGCTGCACTTCCTGAAGTGAAAAGTCTCCAAAAACCAGCAGGAGCTGAAAAAAAATTATAACCTGCTGTTTACTGGAAATAACTTTGGCTTCTCTGAAGACAAACCGCTAAAATATAAAGTTTTAAATGGCTAAATTGGACGGATCGCGTTTGTATCTTGTCCATTGTAAACAAGGAGCGCAGTTGACGCGAGTCTGGGAGTGACGTCATAATCGCGCGACGGGAAACCCCGTATTTATCGTGTGAAAAAAAAGGCGCTAATTTTAAACTGTTTTTGAGAGGAATTTTCATTCATTTCACATTGTTTTAGCAAAAACGATCAGAGGTCAATCTTAATATATATTTATATGTTGTGCCATTTTATGGAAAGTTAAAAGATGATGTCAGTGGAGCTTTAAGAAAAAAGTGGGTGAATTGCCCCTTTAATTCTGATTTTGCACAGAAACAATAAAACACGATGTGGTTTTATTGGCGCTTAAAAGCATTATTTTGTTTTTATTGCACAAACAGGGGAATGTGTTTTTGTGTTTTAACAAACATATTTGTTCCTCCTACTCGGGTCTCTTGGACTGTGAAGTGGTTTGAATATGTGCGGCTTTTCTCTTTTTGCCGGTGGGTGGAAATGCTCTGACCGGTGAGGATGATGGTCACCGGTGTCGCGGTGTGACAACCGCTTCAGCCATGCTTTTACCCAGAGAGATTGCTGCTGTGCCCAACAGGAAACAAAACAAGAAGTGTATGTGTGTGTGTGTGTGTGGGGGGGGGGGGCTCATTAGTTGCCACCAGACATTAATATGTATTATTGTCTATGGTTCCCACCCTTACTGATGCCACAACGCTGTGAGTGCCTGTTAGACACTATTCAACAACAGAGTGACTATAGTGCATACTTGTTATTTTGGTTATGACGGGTGTACGATAATTTCCCTCAAAATACGAAAATGTTATGTCTCTAGTACGATAATCCTACATTTCTCACCTGGCAACACTGCTCCCCATGAACGTCCTCTTTGTGCACTTCACCTCGCTTTTCACCTGAACTCTGCAGGACTCCGCCTCGTGTGACGAACCGCCTGACTGGAGCTGAGCGTATATAGCATGAGCTACCTTGGACCTGTCAGTGGGGAAAGAGGAAGGCTGCAATTCAAAATTGATATCACATGGAATCAGCAAAGACCTGCACTGCCTAGGACTACCCTTAGGTGGGGTTAAGTGAGGTTCATGGTCCAGAGAAACTGGGAACTGCATAGCAGACTACTGGGACTTCTGGAGGTTCTGGTTGAGGTCAAGGAGAGGCAGACAAAATACATAGCATATTCATAATTTTTGTGACAATTTTTTTCTAATTTTGCTATTGAATTCTCCACTCTATGCCATTCATGAGGTGGTGACCGGTCAGTTGTGGCCAGATTATCATGGTACAGGGGACCCAATAGTTCAACCAAGCACAGAATACATGTTAAAAGATTTAAGATTCTGGAAATGGAGGGAGCCACAGACTGGTCACACAAATGTTCAGGGGCAACTGAAATTGAGGAAAAGAGGTAAGTGACTGGAGAGATGTCTGCTGAGTTAAACTCAAACAGTGTCATTAACCTCTTAGATGAATTGGCTGCTTGGCTTCTAAACTCATGAACCTTAGAATCCTCACAGAAAATTTTCAGGAATGTTTCTTTGCACAACTCATTCAATGACAAAACCTGACCAACGGGCAAATATGTTGTAAGAAGGCAGGGGAGGGTCAGAAACACAATGCAGGCAGTGAGGTGATCAAGCATGAGACAAGCTGAGGACGACGGTCTAAATCCTTGTCTGTTGTCCATGACCACTAAAATTTGACACCACTCCATTTTTCTTTTTATTTCCAGAAGAAGACAGGTTGGCTCAATTGACTCAGTGCAGTGTGAATGCACCAGCTGAAACGTAAACAAATGTTCTGAATACTGGTCCCCAACTGGACCGAGTCTATCGGACTATAGGGTGTGAAAACAAACAGCCTAAGTAATTTACATTTTTTATTAGGAGGAACTAGTTTGTGGGGCAATTCTTTTGTTTTTCTGGTCTAATGGGCTGGCCACCACTGTTTAAGTGTGAGGACATGATACTTGTCTGACTTGTTTTTGTCTAAGTGTCCCTGTGATGGACTTGTGGCCTATCCAGGGTGTACACCGCCTCTCACACAGTGACTGCCGGAAATAGGCACCAGCTCACTTGCAACTCTACTGAGAAAGGTGGATGAAGAAAATTAATGGGTGGATGGTATCTACTATATATGATCCCAGTTTAAACCTAAAAAAATTATTCTGTTAAAAAAAATTCAACGGTTTATAGCAGCTATCATATACTGTAATGCTGGCCACCACTGAAGTCTCTGCAAAACAATGTGCCTAAATAAATGGTAAATGGTAAATGGATCTTATTTATATAGCGCTTTCCAGTCCCCTATTAGGGGCCCCAAAGCGCTTTACAATACCAACCATCCACCCATTCATACACACATTCATACACCGGTAGCGGCAGACTGCCATGCAAGGTGCCATCCAGTCCTACCGGGAGCAACTCGGGGTTAAGTGTCTTGCCCAGGGACACAACGACACATGGTGTGGGAAACCGGGATTCGAACCTCCAACCTTCCGATCGGGGGACGACTGCCATTACCACTATGCCATGGCCGCCCATGGAGACGCAATAATGGAGGCACTTTTAATTACATAAATGGATTATGTCAGTGAAATATGAAGTATCATATTAAAAGCCTTGTTTGGTTTTAAGTGGATGGGAGAGGCTGGTTGTTAAATCTATGGGAAGACTAAATATCTGCTTACATGCTGAAACTATGAAACCCCCTCCCCCTGCCTGCTTCTTCAGTATTCCTTCAAAGTAAAGAAAACTTAGCTTGTGTGCATATGAAATTTAGGAACATTTTTTTTCTTTAACCATATTTGTATCTGCTTTTAGGTTTATTTTGATCAATATTATTTTGTAATAAAGCCTTTTTCTTTGTTCTGCTGTCCCTTTTTTATTTTGTCTCACTGTCTTCTTCAAACCCCTTTACTTTCTCTTCTTTGATAGACCCAGAATGTGATGTATGACCTGGTGTCGGAACTGCAGGAACGCAGCGAGGAGCTGGACAAGCGCATCGGCACATTAGAGGACAAGCTGGACTCAGTGGCAGGCAGCTTGCAGGCACTGCCCTGCCTCATCTCCCAAGCCATAACCCAGCAGCAGCAGGACTTCATGGATGGCTTTGTTCACCGCTTTCATCCTGCCTCTCTAGCATCAGAGCGTTCTGAACACTCCGAGCGATCGTGGACTTCCACCACACGAAGGCGACGCTCTCCATCAACAGCACCACACACATCCTCTGACAGTGGATGACCTTGACAAACTGCCTGAAATCACCCATCAGTCCCAGCCTTTTCCCAAACAAACACACCAACTCATTCAGTCCCATCCAAAGTGTCTCTGTATCCAATCGTAAGTCCATTTCTTGGACTAATATTGAACCCATATCTTGACCTGAGACCTGCTCTTTGCCCTTATTCTCTCCCCTGTTTTTCCTCCTACTTATCAACCAAAAGTATCCAAAACCCCAATCCTGTATGACTGACCCTTTCAGCACAGGCCTGGATTAGAGCTACCTAAAAAAAGAACAAAGGCAAACAAATAACAAAACACACAAATGCATCCCCAAAAGACAAGGAGAAAAAAAAAATACAGAAAACCGAGACAAAGTAGAGATGTGGTTTATGTTTTAGCCATTGTATGGCTGTTCCAGTTAGCTTTTTTGTAAAAGCCCTTGTATAGTTAAAAAAATGACTGAGTTCAGGGTCGCTGGGGTGAGAGCTGGCTGTCACACCGGAGAGTCCTTAACCATATGGGGGAAGTTGGTCCATGGAGCCTCGGCTCACCTGCTGGCCCTCTGGGGCCATGGAATAGATCTGTCTACCCATCTGTTTGTTTAACTGTTTGTCTAAAGAGAAAAGTGAGAAAAATCATCTGATTTCCCTCACTAAAGAAAAGTGTCATGGATTCTTTCCTGTAGTGTAGGCTGAAAGCTTTAGAAGAAACTACTATAGCTCTGACTGCAGGTCAATGTCTGAAAATGCACTCAATGGGAAGAAACTATCACATGAAAGAATAGCAAATGGGATGCACATGGCTTTATTACAAGGTGGGAAATATTTACGTATTTGCCAACTTCAAGGTATAAATTTCCTTGTTCTTACCAAGGGAAAAAAGAGCAACTATCTTTTTTAGTTACATAATGACATGTGATTTTTCAGTGCCTGAATGTATAAATAGTAGAGGGTTATTTAATTACAAATTCTGAGCTTTTTTACATTGTTAACAGTCTGAATGGAGCATTGCATTCCTTTTTCAGAAGCATTCCTCTCCAAAAATGTTGAGAAGTTGTCTTAATGTGATGCATAACATTGCCTCCATTACACTGCGACTCCAGACATTTTGAACCCATTTCCCCGCCCCCATTTCTATTAACACCGTGTAGAATGAAGGGTTAAGAGTATGAGCAAAAGTCTGACTGGGAGAATATTTGTGTTTGTTAAACAGATAGTTCACTTCTAGTTCAATGCTGCTCACAACAATGAAATATAAAGTAGTCTACCTTTCTCACCACCTCTAATTAGAGCTTCCTGTGGTCTTTTGAAAATGGCATGGCTTGATGAAACACGCTGTAACACAGCCACACAGACACACATTACTGGTTGAACTGAGAAATTAACCTGACTTTTGCATGGTTCTGTTAAAAAATGACAATAGATCCCAATCTTCCTGGCTTGATTATTCACATGATTTTAAATTAATTATTCTAGTTATGTTTGTTATTTTGCTTTTCTGTCCTTTTCTTTTTATTTATAAATATATATAAATTTTTACACATTTTTTACTAGGTTATCTAGCGTTTTTAGATTTGCAGACCCTAGAAAATTGCGGTATGTCAATTCTGTAATGAATTCACTGTTGAATCTATGAGGTGCGGGAAATTCACTACTACAAAAGAATGTTGAAAGGATACAAATAAAGTGCTGAAAAAACTAACAGAACTTTAAATATTTGGTTTTCTTGCTGACTTTCTTGTCGACTGGTTGACTTTAACTTCTTATGTCTCCACAGTAAAGATTATCTACCTGGAAAGATTTCAGCATTAAAGCCATACATTAACTTTCAGCTCAATGTATAAAACATATGGTTTTTAGACATTGGCCTAGTATTCTCTAAAGCAGTGGTTCCCAACCCTGGTCTTTGAGGAACACCATCCTGCACTTTTCAGTTGCACTGACATCCAATTTGGTGCATGACTGCATCTAAGCATATAATGGGTTACTCAGTGATTCCCCTACCATTATACAAGCGGGGTGCCCCACCCCGTCAACAGAACTGAGCATCCCGCCTACCAAACCAAACTTGCCTCCCACCCGGCACTGACATAGCACTAAGCTAGCAGCACGAAATACAGGCTCTCTAGCTCAAAAGCTAAAGTTGCCTCTCCACTCATGCTGAACGTCCCCCGCCCTTGCTCAAAAATTGTTGGTACAAGCTTCGCTCAGACCTGTCTCCGTCCCTCCCCATCAACAAAAATTATGGATGAGATGAGCACCCCGCCATGGTAAGTTAACTAGGGGAAACACTGGGTTACTACATGGCCACTGACATATACCGGTGTGTGTGTGTATGTTTGTTTATATATATATATA